>CAUZXS010004419.1:7500-35000 GCA_963585895.1 Sepioteuthis lessoniana
AGTACCGCTGTTGTTGTTAATTTTTTGTTTTATTTTCAATTGCTCGTGACCCATCTGAGAGGTTTACTCAGAATTATGCCGAGGGAAAGTAGTGATTATATGAACTCTATATTTCATCTATACTTTCCGGCATTAAATGACTCCTTGTGGTTGCTATGCCGTAAAACAAAACAAAAACAAAAAAATCATCTATACTTTCGGGTGCTACTTTTCCAATCACATTAATAGCGTCCTCCTATGGAAATGTGCAATTCCACAAAGTGCAGTTTTTTTTTGGGGGGGGGTGTATTTCATGTTGGCTGAGACTGCCATGTATCAAGTTAATGGGTTTATCTGTTCCTTTCTTAGTCGTACCAAGGACTTCCACAATTTAAGACAAACTAGTAGTTTTAAGGAGCCACATTTTTTTCTCTTTATTACTATTATTATTACTGGGTTGGGAAGATGATCAACCGGGAATTGTGCAAGAAAGTGAAATTTCATCTCACTACCAAATGGTATATGCCCACGTCAGAACCCGTCCCAAAGAATGAGACGCATACAATTCGGTGGAATTTTGAGAACCAAACAGATCATCAAATTACGACCAGAAAACCAGACTTGGTGATAGTTAACAAAAAGATTGGAGTTGCCATATTTGGATGTTGCCGTCTAGTGAACAATAGAGTGAAAGTCAAAGAAAACTAAAAGAGAAATAAGTGCTTAGACTTTGCCAGAGAACTAAAAATCTGTAGAACATGAAGGTGATGGTGATACCAATTCTGATTAGTACAATTTGAACGGTGCCCAAAGGATTGGAAATTAGAGTTCGAATCGAGACCATCCAGATTTCAGCATTGTTGTGATCAGCCAAAATACTGTGAAGAATCCTGGAATCCAGAAGGCATTTCTTGTCATTCAGACTTTTTTGTTTTCACTCTGTGGTTCGCTGGAATGACAAAACCCACTAGACAATTCTTTTTTCTTACCAGTTAATACTAGTTCTGGTCTTCTGGTCCGGATTAGGTAATCGGTTTATATCTCAAAATACTTGAGAATCTCATGCATAAAATTCTCTAGGACGTATTCTTGTTGGTGCATAAAATATTTGGTAATATGATTAAATTAATTATTATTTATTATAAGAGTTTTTCACATCAGTTTTAGCTGATGGTCTTTCACTGGAGTTTGAGTGACAGCAGTCTCTTCAAGTCTCCAGGACTCTTCTCAGTATTCTGGCCGTTCTCAATAATGCTGTTGTTTGAATAGTCTCCACTCGTCCGCCAATTTCCAAGTCCTTCAATCCCTTTAGTAATCCTTTAGTTACTGTTCCAAAAGCACCTATTACAATTAGTATAATTGTCACCTTCATGTTCCATAGTTGTTTTTTTTCAATTCCCTAGCAAGGTCGAGGTACTTATCCTTCTTTTCACATTCTTTCAGTTTTATTCTGTGGTCAACCAGGACAGGGTCTAAGTGACTGCAAGTTTATTCAGTTAGCTAGGAAATTTCTCTGTATTCTGGCTGATCTCAACAATTCTTTAAACTGATTGATTTCGATTCTTTCTCAGATTTACAACTATTCAAATACTCATTTAATTTTTGGGGACAGTTTCAAGCAAACTAACTATAACTGCTATCACGGACACCTGCATGTTCCTCAGTGTTTTAGTTTTTTGGCTTGGTCAAAGTGTTTTTCTTTAACTTTTCAGTTTCTTTTATTTTAACTTTATGATCCGGTGGATCGGCAAAATTTACTTGACAACGACAACTCTTTTTTTTTATTAATTAGGTCTGGTTTTGCTAGCTAGGATTATGTGATTCATTTTTATCTCAAAATTCTTGAGAATTTTACGCGTTCATTTTTTAAGACGGTTTCTGGTTGGTGCAAATACCATTTGGTCGTATACTCAAGATTCTGTCACTTGGACAATTCCCAGTGGATGAACTTCTCCACCCAGTTATGTCTAGCTTAATATTTTTTTTTGTTTTGCTTGCTCTTGCACAATTCCCAGTGGATCTGATTTGACATATCTCGAATATAAAGTTTGTGAATACTCAACGTTCTGGTCTTTTGGTTGACATCTCTATGTTCCTCTCTTGTCAGTTTTAAGAATGTTCCCGAGTTTCTTACAAGGGGGACAGCTCCGGTGTTTATCACTTTGATGCGATCTCTACTGAAGAGCTTGGTTTCGAGAAGTTTTCTCGTTATTCGGAGGGTTTTTTTCATCTTCACTTGTTAGTTGCTGTCCGCTTCCAATATTTCCAAGTACTTGTAATTTTCCTTTTCTCCAGATTTTGTGGTTCTAGATCAGGCAGTTCTATTCCTCTGATTATTTCTCTTTTTCGACTTTTTGTAATAGCTATGACACATATTTCTTTACTAAATTTCATTTATATATAATGGCTACGTATTCATATTGTTTGTATCAGAGTCTAGTTATTTTTCATTTTTTTCAAGTTGTTGATGTTCATGTATATGAGGTGTTTAATCCTTTTTCTTTTTTAATTTTGTATTTTCGTAACCCCACTGAACATATTGAGTATGTAATGGAGTGGCATCATTGTTGTCACTGTTACTTTATTTGCCTCTCAAGTCTAATCCCCCATCCTGGTTTTGTTCGGGTTCCATTGAGAAAAACCGATTTTATCACAGGTAGTTTTATCACAGGTAATTTTTGCTCCCGCATAAATTAGCTCGTTCAGTCATATTACTTCTAGTTTTTATGTTTTCAGTAATGAAATTCTTTAAAAACACTACATTTCTCCTAACTTCTTATGTTCATATTATTGGTGTGGTACTGAGGTATTGGGTCTTTTGTTTTTCAATATTTTGTGTTTCAGTTCATAGTTGACTTTTGATCATATACTTCTCGACTTACATATAAACATATTTCTAGTATCTCAAGGTAAGAAAAAACTTTCTTTAAAACCATTTTAGCTTGATCAGAAAGTCTTTGAATGGTATTAAATCCAGCAGATTCTACTATTATTTTACTCATTTGAGAGTTTTCATACCAGCGTTAGCTGGTGGCTTTCCACTGATGTCTGAGTGACAAGTCACCTCAAATCTCCAAAACTCTTCTCAATATTCTTGCCGACCCGAGCAATGCCGCAGTTTGGATGGTCCTCACTTGTCCTCTTATCACCTAGAACTACAGTACCAGTACCAATCTTTCTGTTATTGTAACGAGCGTACCTATTACAATTGGTATCACCATTACTTTCATTTCCATAGATTTTTCAGTTCTCTATCAAGGTTTACGTACTTATTTCTCTTTCCGCTTTATTTCAGTTTTACTCGATTGTCAGCTAGAGTGGCAAAATCCACAATTCGGCAGGTTCTCTTTTTTTTTTTTTCTTTTTTTTTTTTGACTATCATTAGATCTGCACGTCTGGCTGAGATTAGGTAACCTGTTTGTATCCCAAATTCCCAGAGAAGTTTGTACTGCTCATTTTCAGGACGAATTCTGTGTTGTGCATATATCATTTGTTAGTATGGTCAAATTCAAACTTCTTTCATAATTCACAGTGGATCACATTATTATTATTATTACTATTATTATTTACTCCTTGAGTTTTTCACACCTGCGTTAGCTGATGGTCTTTCACTGGACATTGAGTGACAGCAAATTTCCTCAAGTTTCCAGGACTCTTCTCAGGATTCTGGCCGTTCTCAAAAATGCAGTAGTTTCGATGGTCTTGATTCAAGTCCTCCAATCCCTCTATTAATCCTTTGTTGACTGTACCAAGAAAACCAATGACAATTGGTATAAACTTCACTTTCGTGTTCCACAATTTCTTCAATTCTCTAACAAGGTCGAGGTATTTATCTTTCTTATCACTTTCTTTCAATTTTACTCTGTGGTCAGCTGGGACAGCAAAGTCCACAATTTGGCAAGTTCAATTTTTTTTGTTGAATATGATAAGGTTTGGTAGTCTGACCAAGATTAAATGATCCGTTTGTCTCTCAAAATCTGATAGGAGTTTGTGCGTGTCATTCTCCAGGATTGATGTTGGGTTGTGCATATACCATTTTTCTTGTAGTTAAACTTCAATTTCTTGCACAATTCCCAGTGGATTACTTTCCCCAACCCATTGTGTCTAATTTTATACTCTTTCTGTACTAATTTGCTGCATTTGGTGATTATGTGATTGATCGTTTCGTTTCAATCACCACATAACCTACATCTGCTGTTTTGTTACGTCTTATCTATTCCTGCTTTGCTATGATTGCTTCTTATAACATTGTTTTGTGCTGCTATCAAGAGAGATTCGGTTTTTAAAGATTTTCCTTTCTTAGCAACATTCATGCTTTCTAGTGTGAGATGTCGTTTATTAGTCGCTTAAAACGTCCATAGAGTTTGTTTTTTTTTTCTCATTTTTGTTTTCTATTTGTTGTCGTTTTGTTAGTTCTTATGTGACTGTGTTATTTGTGGTGACTGTAATCAGTCTTCCTCCATGCTTTTGGAAGTAGTTTTCGTGTCATTGTATTGATGCGTCAAAACTGTTTTAAATACTGGCAAGTCCTCTCCCTACTTCTTTTCTTGAGACATATAATCTGTCAATGTCATCTCTGGGATGTAATACCTTATGTATGATCGTTAGTTTTTATTTTCTCTGGTCTATTTGTTTAATTTCTTCTCTGGCCCAATTCAAGAATCGTCTCCAATATCTTACAAGAAGTATTCCTTTGATAAGGTTTCTGCAATATTGTTTTCTCCTGAGTAACTTTCTCCTGAAATATTCTTTCTTATTTTTTATTCCATCTACACTTGTTTGATGGTGTCAACTTCTAATACCCCTAAGTATTTGTTGGTTTCCTTCTCTCCGAGTGTTCTAATTTTGTCTTGATTTGGTTGTTCTATTCCGTCTGTCAGGTGTCGTTTGCCGCTTTTCCTTCTAGTATGGCGAATTTTTCTATGCCAAATTCCATTTCTTTGTCCTGACTGTATATTCTGACTGCGTGTTGTAGAGTTTTCAATCCTTTTTTATTTTTGGCAGTTTGATGTCGTCCATATAGGTGATTTATCTTTTCCTGCGATTTACTAAATTTGTATCCGGCTGTGCATTTCCAGAGTATGTGATTGAGCGGCATCATCGCAATTATAGATAGTAATGGTGATAGTGCATCTCCTTGGAATATACCTCTTTGGATCTTTGTTTCAACCAAGTTTTTTTCTTCTGCTGTCAATTCCACTCTCGAGGTTATCATGGTTTTTGTCGATAAAGTTTATGACATCATCTGATATTTTGTACATTTTGAAGCAGTTTATTACTCAGGTTTATAGAACCATATCATAAAGCTTTTTTTAGTCAATCCAGGTCATAGCTAAATTTTTGTGTCTCGTATTGCTCTCGTTTACGATGTGCTGATCAACAGAGTAGTTCTCCCGTGCCTCTAGATCCTTTGCAGCATCTTTTCTGTTACTCAGAGAACAATTTGCAGCTTGTTAGCGAGAAATAAATCTCTTCCCTTATTTGTGCCGTTAGCATTTTCCACATCATTGGAAGGCAGGTTATGGGTCTGTAGTTGTTTGTAGCGGCTCTTGAGGGTGTCTTTTTGGATCATTGTAATCCTTCCTTTGGTCATCCATACGGGTACGTGTGCTTCTTGAAGACATCTGTTTATTTCGAGTGCTAGTCTGTCAAGAATGGTTGTGAATTTCTTGAACCAGAATTCATGTATTCCATCATAGCCTGGCGTTTTCCAGTTTGATATTTTTTTTAATGTCATTCTTTGTAAATCTATGTGTATTACCGCCGTTGGTCCTCCCTCGAGTCCTTCTAACTCTTTTGCCATGTTGTTTATTCATTCAGCTTCTTTGTTATATTCTCTTGGTGGCTATATTTTAGTTCAACATTGTTCGGTTTCTTTTACACCTGGTTGTTGGTATATTTTCGTGTCATCTCCCCCAATTTGTGGGTATAATTTTCATTCGTTGTTGCAGAATCTTTAGTTCTGTATGTATTCTTTTACCCTTTGTCAATATCTTTTAAATCTTCCTTCTTTCGCCAGTACTTTCTGATTAATTTCCTCAAGTTGTATCGTTATTTTTCTTGTGCTTCCTTTTTCCTTTTGGTCCCAACAGGCTCCAGTGTTTTTCCTTTGTTTTATCATTTTTACCTGTTTTCGTAGCTTTCTTATCTGGGTTTCCAGTTGAATTTCCCATCCAAGTTTTGATTTTTTGTTCGTGTTCTTTAAGAGAACCCTGATTTTCTCACAAACTAATTTTGCTCCTGCATAGATTAGTTCATTTATTTCAGTTATGTTTTTGTTGGTACATGTGTTAGTACTTTATTTATTTTTTCCGTTTCCATCTTGATTGTTCTCCATTCTGTATTCATTCATAATTCTCTTTAAAATTTCTAAATTCATTTTTTGTTCTTTTGTTGGAGTTTACTCTGTGTTGTTTGGGGTTGTGGTGTTTCTATTTCCAGAAATTGGCGATTCATTTCGGTTAGACCGTTCTTGTTTGTCAGTGCTTAGTGCGTCTAATATTGTTTTACTTTCTTGTTCATTATTTTTTTTCTGATGTATTTCTATTCTAATAATTCAGTTTTACTTTCTCTTTCTTTCTTTTTACTTTCAGTTTCTTTGTTTCATTCTGGCTCCTGAAAATTTTAGTGTTGCTCTCAAAATAATGAAAAGGTATATTCTATTCTGCAATGCTAACTATAGAGATAATGTTGTAAACGAAACATTATGATAGCATGTTTCGTATTGTTCAAGAAATATTCGATATAAGTAGAATACTTACCACAATTTTGTGATTTATCACAGAATTAGTTCTTTATGCATTTTTAACCCCACAAATCAATTTGCAAGTAAAGTATAGAAAAATAATCAATACATTAAGATAGATAAGTAAATAGATATGAACAGAACGAAATACATACATACATACATACATACAAAGGAGGCGCCTGTGGTGTAACGGTTGCTGTTGTGGGAAATGGGCACGGTGACTCAAGTTCTAATCCTGGACGAAACTGTTTACAATTCACATAACGCTAATATCATTAGGAAAGGTATGATTCCAACTGTTCTCCCTCCAACCATGCGTAAATCCTATTTACCAACCCCTCCGCTCGGGCAGGATATGAGTTTAACAGGTTTCAATTCAGAGTTTTCCTTCTCCTAGACTAGCTGCCTCAACCAGGCTGAAGAACCCAGTCTGTCCTACTATTTACCCATAGCTGGAGGGAGAATGATTGGATTCATACCTTTCCTAAGGGTATTAGTGCTGTGTGAAATTCAATCAGTCTCGTCCAGGATTTGAACTCGTGTCACCGTGTCCTACGACGTTAACCATTACACCACGGGCACCTCCAACCATGCGTAAATATTAGGGCAGGAAGTGTTCGTTGGCATAGCAATCGAACATAGAGGAAGAAAACTCAGTACTGAAACCTGTTAAAGTCCGCATTAAAAAAATGATTTTGCCTCGCACCCTGCTCGTGTGGAGGAGTTGGTACATACATACATACATACATACATACATACATACATACATGTGAACAGATAAATAGATAGATATCTTCTCATTTGGAATATTGAATCAACATAATCTCTTTCATGTTATAACATGTAAATCTCTGTCAGACGAGGCTAAACTTAGCAAACATATTACACAGGAATATACAAACAGCTGTGTGCGTGATTACGAATGGGTCTTGTCAAAGTATGACAGTAGGTTTAAATATTACATTACGATTTGTGTGTACAAGTTTCTGTGTGATCTGTATGCGTATATTGTTGCACATGTACACAGAGAAATTTTGCAGAAAACATCATATTTACCTTTGTTTACTGGTGTGTGTGTGTGTGTGTGTGTGTGTGTGTGTGTGTGTGTGTGTGTGTGTGTGTGTGTGTGTGTGAGAGGAAGACAGAGAATAAAAAAGAAAGAGATAGAAAGAAAGGCATGTGTAATCAGTTATGTGGGTACTTTTATATATTAGTAGTTTACGAATTAATATTTTAGAGAATATGTTTTTTGTGTATTTGTATGGATCTAAAAGATTTTTCATCTTGCGTGTGTACTTGTGTACGCATGTTTTTCTGTATAAGAGAATGTTGCTATGTATCTTAGTGTATGTATATTTTGATATATTAGAATATGTTAGAGTGAATCGTTGGGTGTATCTGTGCGAGTAAGTTCGTGCATTAGAACGTGGGGGTATCTTATAATATGCACAAGCCAAAGCACATTAAAGTACATATATGAACGTGTGTATGCTAGTTTTTTTGTATTTATCTTTTTTATTGTTTTTTTTGAAGTTGTTTTTTGGTGGGGGAAAGATGTTTGTTTTTTGTTTTCTTTTTTGGGTTTGTTTTGGGGGTATGTTTGTTTGTTTGGGTTTTGGTGGGGTTGGGGGGAACAGGTTTTGTTTTTGTTTTCTTTTTGTTTTGTTTTGTTTTTTTGTTTTTGTTTTTTTGTTGTTTTTTTTTTTTTGGCAGGGAGAGGTGTTTGTTTTTTGTTTTCTTTTTGTTTTTCTTTTTTTTTGTTTTTTATTTTGTTTTTGTTTTTTTGCGGGAAGAGGTGTTTGTTTTTTGTTTTGTTTTTGTTTTTGTTTTTTTTTTGTTTTGTTTTGTTTTTTTGCGGAGAGAGGTGTTTGTTTTTGCTGTCTTTTTGCTTTTTTTTTTTTTTTTTTTTTTTTTTTTTTTTTTTTGGTGGGGGATGGCTTTTTCTTTTTCTTCAGGTTGATAAACAGCAAAAACTATTGTGAATGATATTTTATAAAGAGAATAGTTATTTTTAAAAAAGGTTTCAAATGACTTTCAGATGATAATACCTGAATTTGAAAGGAAAACTGACAAAATTGTAGAGGGAAGAAAAATAAAACATGTTCCTTTAAATGAGTTGATTCACAAGAAACAGTTGTCCAGCAACAAATTAAAAGGCGGTTGACGTCTATGGACACTTTATTAATTCAATAAGACTGCTTTAGAATCCCAATCAATTTTAAAATTCTCAATTATGTTCTTATGGTTTCGGTTGCTTTTTAAAAACTGGATTTTCAGCATACTCAGGCTCCGCCCCTCCATCTCTCTCTCTCTCTCTCTCTCTCTCTCTCTCTCTCTCTCAAATTCTCATACACACACACATGCAAATCCGGAGAGAAACAGGAGAGAATAAACCGTACACTCTACGATTTTTATATTTAGTGTTAATTTAAACCTAAACCGAATATTCCTGGGTTTTCTTATTTATTGTGGAATATTATACAATCAAAACGGATATTTGTAAGTATCATTAATTACCAAACTCGACAGCAGTTAAAATTTGTAATTGTACCAAAATAAGAACACAATATATATATATATATATAAACCGATCCATTGAGTGAGTGTTCGCTAATAGTCCGCAAGACGGGGCTCAATCCCAGGTCGAGTCATACCATAGACTCAAAAAACGGTGCTTGATGCCACCTTTCTTAACACTCAGCACTATAAGGTAAAAGTAATCAAGGGTAAATTGGAGCATTCCAGGGAATGGAGTAGTGCCCTTCTCTACACCTCGGTCTGGTAGCTATTGAAAAGGGAGCCTTCGGGTCACCCTCGACTAAGGTTGCCAACTTTACTTTTACTTATATATATATATATATATATATATATATATTGAACAAAACAAAAAATCACAAAAGAGTATATACACATTCATGGACATGAGCACCCACGAAGACACACAGACGCACAAAATAACTCTTGTAAAAAGAAAAAGATGAAGAATGAAGAAAAGAGAAAGAGTGAAACAATACCAGCATTGACGAAAATTTTTCACGAGCAATAAACGCATTAATCCAACCTGAAAATTCTCAGACACAAATCATGGAATTATAATTAATAAGAAACTTATCAAAATAGTCACCACTATATAAATCAAAGACAACGTCACCATGAAATATTATAATCTTCCTGAAGAAAGTGAAATATACAAGAAACATGTGCTGAAGAAAAATAAATAGCTTATAAAATAAATATTTGTGGACCTATTTATTTTAAGGTATTTTTTCTCATTGGATCAACAAATATATATATTTTATTCGTATTCAGGATTTATCCTCTGAAATTCTTGAAACCTTTTAGAAATCGGCATTCTCTTTTAAAAATATCACTCACAATTGTGTTTACTGGTTATCATCCGAGATCAAAACCTAGAAAGGGCTGTTTTCATTTCATATAGAACTAAAACTTTTGGAAAACGTAAGCGTTCAACTATTCCTCCACTAACTATGATATTGCAACTGGGCTATAAGAAGGAAAACTCCGAGTTCAAACCTGCTAAACTCCGCTGAAAATTGTCTTTGTACCACTTCCTGCAAATGATGAAGGTTTGAATATATATATATATATATATATATATATATATATATATATATATATATATATAACATTTTTTGAAACAGACACTACCATGTAATACATATATATATATATATATATATATATATATATATATATATATATATATATATACATGTGCGTGTGCATGTGTTTGTATAAAAACTCAATCATTGATTTTGTGCACTATTTAATCATATGGCAATATTTGGTTCTCCATTAAATCGCAAACTAAGCTAGTTAGAAACATAGACCTCTACAATATATATATATATATATATATATATATATATATATATATATATATATATATATATGTATGTGTGTGTGTGTGTGTGTGTGTGTGCGTGTGTGTGTGTGTGTGTGTGTGTGATGTGAATATGTTTTAGTTAAAGAAGTTTTGATATTTTGTTTTTGGTTTAAGTTTCAATGCGAAAGTTTACAGATATGATAATATCAAATATCAAAAATTGATAAGAACTTATAAGAAGAAAATCAAATTTTTGTTTCAAAAAGTTGTTTGGCGTGTACCTATTTATGACCCTATCTACTTACGTAGAAATATATCCATCACACATTCGTACGAAGATATTTACCATACAATATTCTGGGTTATTTTATAGGGAGCACAGATTATAACTTGAATTCCTTCTTTTTTTAATTATAGAGCATTCCTTTATTCAGCTTAACTTAGTTTGGCACAAGCTCACTAATATGAGGCGCCCTATAAATATCGAACTCACTTATAATGGTCGCTAGTATAGTTCACAATTGCACAATAAGAGGCGTTCTTTTCAACTATAGTTGGTTGGTTGGTTGGTTGGTTGATGGAATTTGTGGCATATCAACCTTTATAGGTTATGCCTAATCCATTTTTATACAAATAATCTGTTCTTTTTCAAAACATTCAGTTTAGCATGAGTACACAGTTTAATTGTCAAAACATTTCTATTTCAAGCTATTCAATTTAGACAAACAGTTCTAATTCAAACAATTCAGTTTCGCGTAAATAAAGTTTCAATGTCAAAAACAGTTCTCATAAATATAGTTTCAATGTCAAAAACAGTTTTATATCAAACAATTCAGTTTAGCGTACTAGTTTCCTTGTGGCTGAGTGGTAGAATATTGGATTGGCGTTTCAGTCAACCAGGTTTCGATCCCAGCTTCGGGAATCAGGCGTGTCTAGCCATACTGAAGAGTTGTGATATATATATATATATATATATATATATATATGACCGGCTCATTGGCCTAGAGGGTAGAGTGTTTGCCAATGGTTCGGGAGACCTGGGTTCAATCCCAGGTCGCGTCATACCAAAGATTTTTAAAATGGCACTTGATACCTCCTTGCTTTACACTCAGCAATATAAGGTACGTATCAAGGGTAAAGTGGAGCAATCCAGGGAAAGGAGTAGCGCCCTCCCCTACACCTTGGTGTAGTAGCTATTGAAAAGGGAGCTTTCTGGTCACCCTCGACGACAGTCGCCAACTTTACACAGTTTAAATATCAAAACAGTTCTATTTCAAGTAATTTAGTTAGACATAAGTACGCAGATTAGTTCTATTGGACCCATACATAGGGCCCTATCAGGTGCTACCACTCCGAACCAGAGTGGATCTGTAAAAACAGTTTTATTTCAGATAATTCAGTTTCGCATAAGTACACAGTTTAAATGTCAAAACAGTTCTATTTCAAACAATTCTGTTTAGTATATATACGCAGTTTAAATGGGAAAACAGTAAACTCTTGAAACCATGGTTTAGTTTTATTCGACTCAAGATAGGACCCTTATCAGCTGCTACCACTCCGGGCCACAGTGGACCTGGGAGCTAATGCAATGAAGGGGTACTCCGCATTCCGCAAAGCTTCAGCATTACTGGAACTTCACCAGCTAATTGTTTAATGTCATATACCAGGACACTAGTTGTTGGTGGTCGGTTTATTCTAAAACCCCAGCTGACTGGGCAATTTCAAATATATTGAATGGAGTCGAATTGGTATAAGTCAATAGTATAAAACTAAACTGCCTAAAAATTAATGGCAGTTGCCTAATAACGTGTAATCCCTCTCTTCACCGGATTAACGATAGCTAATTTTTCTTGGAACTCTTTTAAGTATTCTTACCGGTTTTAGCAGTGCTTTGATCTTGATCACTTTGATTTTTCCTCTGATCTCCCTTTTCCTCAGTCTTTTTTCCAAGTTGATGGGGACTGTTCTAAGTGCTCCAACGACAATTGGTATCACCTTCACCTTCATGTTCCACAGCTTTAGTTCTCGGGCAAAATTTTGCTACTTGTTCAGCTTTTCAGATCCTTTCACTTTCACCGTGGTCCACTGAAACAGCAAAATCTATTTAATTACACGTTCCTTTCTTCTTGTTAATTAAAGCTGGTTCTAGCCTTCGAGTTGAAATTTGAAGATTTGATTGTATCTCAAAGTCTAAGAGAATTATGCATATCATTTTCAGGGACAAATTTTGTTTGTACATTTACCATTTGTAAGGAGGGCCAAATTTTAACATCTTGCACAATTTCCTGTGGATCACTTTTCCCACCCAGTCAAGATGTTCTTATTCCTTTTGTATTCATTCCTCTGTATTCACTTATTATTTTACTCTGTATTCACATATTATTTTTGTATTTATTCCTCTGTATTCACTTATTATTTTTCCTCTGTGTTCATTTATTATTTTTGTATTTATTTATTTTTCCTCTGTATTCACTTATTATTTATTCCTCTGTATTCACTTATTATTTTTGTATTTATTCCTCTGTATTCACTTATTATTTTTCCTCTGTATTCACTTATTATTTTTGTATTTATTTATTTTTCCTCTGTATTCACTTATTATTTATTCCTCTGTATTCACTTAATATTTTTGTATTTATTCCTCTGTATTCACTTATTATTTTTCCTCTGTATTCACTTATTATTTTTGTATTTATTTATTTTTCCTCTGTATTCACTTATTATTTATTCCTCTGTATTCACTTATTATTTTTGTATTTATTCCTCTGTATTCACTTATTATTTTTCCTCTGTATTCACTTATTATTTTTGTATTTATTTATTTTTCCTCTGTATTCACTTATTATTTATTCCTCTGTATTCACTTATTATTTTTGTATTTATTCCTCTGTATTCACTTATTATTTTACTCCTTGTGTTTTTCACATCAGCAAATGCTGCTGGTCTTTTACTTGAGTCTGAATAACAGCAAATCTCCTTAGCTCTACAGAGATAATTTCAGTATTCTAGCCGATTTCAACTCTGTTATTGCCTGCGTTGTCTTGATTCTTCCTCTGAATTCCAATTTTTTTCCAAGCCTAACAGAAACATTCCAAGCACACCAAATATATTTTGTACAACCACGTCTTTCATGTTCCACAGCTTCTTTGAGTTCTCTAGCAAGATTCAAATATTTCTCTGTTATTCACTTTTTTAAAAAATTTTCACGCTGTGATCCGCCGAAACCGTAAATCCACTAAATTACAAGTTATTTCTTTCTTGTTATTTAACATTAGGTCTCGTTTTCACGCCGGTATTTGATAATCCGTTTTACCTCAAAATCACATGGAATTTTATACGTCTCAGTCTCTAGGACAGATTCTGGTTTATGGATATACCATTTGGTAGTATGGTCAAATCCTAATCTCTTGCACAATTCCAAGTGGGTGACCTTTCGTGCCTAGTCTTGTACCTTTTTAGTGCTAGCTTGCTGTTTTCATTCATTGTGTGATTTCCGGCTTCATTTCTGTCTCCACTTTACCTACACTTAATATCCTAATGTGCATTATCAGTTTTTGCTTTTATATTATTTGTCATTAATGCATTATTTTCTGCTGCTATTAACAGACGTTCAGTCTCTCTCTTGATGATTCCTCTTCTTAGCTCTGTCCAGGTATTCTCGTGTGCAATCTCAGCAGTTTGTCGCTTGAAGTTATCAATGCAGTTGTTTTTTTCTGAGTTTTGTTTGTTTTCTACTGTTATTGGCTGCGGCAATAAGTCTTTCTTAATTTCTTTTTACTGCTTTTAATGTATTTTTTGAGTTCTTGTATTGATGCATCTACGCAATCTTCTGTCCTGGTCCCTTCTTCTTCTTCTTCTTGGAAATATTGTCTCTCATATCTCGAGTGAAAGGAATTTGCATAGCGAAAACATTCTTTGTCCTTTGGCTGATTTATCTGAGTTCCTCCTTTGCACACAATTATATCGTTTCAAGAATCACTATTGAAAACTAATAATTCTATTTGATACAAATCAATTGTTTGCACACAGTCAGCTAGATGCTATCAAGTCGTGCTATTTAACATTATTAATTCTGTCAAGTATCCTTTTCAAATACGAACAATATACCTAGCTGTATGGTCTTAAATAACTAAAATTAATAATCCTGAGCAAAAAGTTGGACAGTTTAATTTGATCCATAGATGGGACTCTAATAGGTACTATCACTTCGGGTCACCTGGGAGTAATAGTAAAGAAGGGGCACTATACATAATAAGCCCAGGAATGTGCATGTGTAAGTAATATTTTTGTGTCCCACAGAAAATTGAAATAAAATTCATTTTTAAAACTCTTTAATTCTAATGAGTTGCGCTTAGCTGTTAGAAATAGAACCGGCATAATGAGTTCGAATCCTTTACGAATATTTTTGCAGTTTACTTGTTTCTACTGCCTTTAGGACTGGCATGAATGCATCTGATTTCCCTTCCTCATACCAGCAATGAGTAAGTAGTAGGACAGGCTTGGTTTTTAAACCTTAGTAAGGGAACCAGTTCAGTAGGAGGAAATCCCTGAATTCAAAAACGCTTTACTCCGCTTAAAAAATGTTCTTGTTTCACAATCTACCAGTTTGGGAGGTATTAGGTAAATGCAATCACTAATGACATATGACCACTCCCACGACAACACATGTATGTATTTATCCAATCCCTCTGCAAGCAGCGTTTAAACGGTTTGAATTTCTAGTTTTCCTTCCACTAGACTGGTCGCCATAGCAAGTGAGACAATACACCACCGGCTGATCTCCACTAGCTCAACCAACTAAACTACTCATGGCCATTAGAACACTCTAGTGTTTTTTCTCATCTCTGACCAGGGGTATTTCACATTCCTTTACCAACACACAACATACACAAGAAGAAAAGAACAAACAATCATGGGCTTCGGTTAGCTCCATGCTCTAGAAGGGAGAAGTCGGTGACACTTTTGTGTGTTCAGTGTTTCTGTGAGCTAATGCGAGCGTGTACTCGAACGAAACTCCCAAAAGCCACTAGCAATGCTGACTTATCTTCTCGCGCTGGTCAACCCGGTATCTGTAGGTCAACAGGTCTTAGCAGTCACCTTTCTGACTTCTGTTGACTGGTCTCCTCCCTGCCCTGCTCTGATCTCTAGACTGGCCTTCTCTTGACTGCTCTCTACAGCCAACTGTCCCTGGGACCTTCCTTCCCTCGTCCGCTTCCGGTCTCGTGGGAGATCTCGTGTGCAAGCCCTTTGTGTGGGCTTCGCGCCAAAACAGACAAAGGGATCCTCTGACTGGCACCCACACCCACAGAAACGAATGTCACCCATTGTGTCACACAAGGCTAAAGAGCCTAGTTTTCTATACTATTTTACCCATACCTGGAGGGAGGATAGTTGTACTCATATCTTTCCTCAGGATATTAACGTTGTGTGAAATGCAAACAACCTCGTCATGAATTTGAACGCGGGTCACCGTGTCCATTTCCTACAACGATATCCGTTAAACCACGAGTGCCTCCATATGTGGGTACAAAAGGCACCAACACACGTAGAGATAAAAACATAAGCAACTTTTATTGGACGGCTCGTAGTACGGTAATGGTGAGCAAGGCTGCTCAGTTATATATCTTGCTACTGAGCAATGGGTTCGAGCCTCACCAGGCTCTCCATATCGGCGGCTTTTTACCTAATCTAAGTGGTGCGTATTTCTTTCTATTGTGACAATTTACGTGGTATAATAGAAAACCAGGATTGTTGACCATTTTTAGTGAATTCGATTTTCACTGGGAATCTGGGAATCTATACTTAGGAAATGAATGCTCTTGAATAGTGAATTCGATCTTACCTAAGAGTCACTTACTTTTGGTCATGCACGAAATTTAAATTTGGATCTTGTGACAGTCACTGTTATTGATTCATTTTTTACCTTGCCTATGGATAATGTACTCTTACCATTGTGTTGTATAATGTAATCGAAGGAATAAATTTAAATGGAATAAAGGAAAATAAACTGATTCAACATTTTTTATTACGTAATTGTGGGATTGATGCTTCCTTGGAGTTTGACGAAACAGGAAGCGCTTACATTGATATTAGCTTAGAACAGCACAAAGCAAAATGGTGTCAGGGAGATTTGGTGGAGCAGATCTGTTCGTTATTGAAAATCTTTTAAATCTATATATATATATTTTTTTCTTTTGGGTTATTTTTTATCTTTTTTACACGGGATCAAAAACAGGTCACTTGGTCTGACGAGAAATAAAATACTCCTTAGCGCTTTTGTAGATTTTTTAACTCTGTCTGTCAGACTCTCTCTCTCTCTCTCTCTCTCTCACACACACACACACGCACTCATTCTGAAAGAAAAAGAAATGCTCTTCAGCCAACAAAATCTTCAGTAGATGATTACTCTGGGGTCAGGATCTATTTTCTAAAATCTATCTATCTATCTCATTCCATATATATATATATATATATATATGTGTGTGTGTGTGTGTGTGTGTGTGTGCGTGTGTGTGTGTGTGTGTTTGTTTGCGTCTGTATTGGGATGAGTAATAAATGATTTCCGTTTTAATAAAATATAATTCATGACTATTTTAGCAATTAATTAAATTGATTTAGAAGTATAATTCCCATAATTTTGAATCACCTCTTGTCAATTAAAAGGTATCTTGTGGATTCCTCTCAAATAAAATTCAGCTGATTTCGAGTTCCAGACGTAGTACCCATCCTAAACCTTTAGAAAAATTTTAGTAATTCAGAGCATTTTGTTGAGAATGAAAAAGGTGGAAATTAGTACAGGGTCTAGTAAGTATAATAAATAGGACCAACTTAAATCCACTATTTATTCCAAACATGATTTTTGCTGAATGTGGCCTTGAGTTATCAGAGAGAAGCACAACTTTTCTCCTATGGACGAGTTAAACGCTTTGTCTTTGAAGATTTTCAAACCTGCAATTGTTAAGAGTATAAGCCTGTATTGAGTCCTTGATTGCGGTATAAAAACACAAAATGAATAATACTGTGGTAATCTCACCATACATACACCATAATTTTGTTTGGGCCTTTGGAGTAGGGAGTAGAGATTCTTCCGAGTTTCTCAGATGCATTTTGCATAGAACAATATATGATAAAAGACCCATTTTTCCTTCCTTGTAATGATATTATTTAGAAGTAAGTCATTTTTCTGCCTTGAAAGACTTGCCAATGTGGATATGGGATATTCCTTATTCTTCTCTCTAAGAGTATGAGGAAGTCAAACGCCCAGCTTGTTCACTCTTCCTATTTTTTTAAGTGACGGTAAATTATGAATTGAGATGTGCTGAGGTCAAGTGCAAAATCTCAAGTACCTTTTCGCAGATTACATTCTAAAATTCGCTTAAAGCATCTTGATAGAAGTCTAATGTGTGTCCAGGAAACTTTGAAAACCAATTTCAGGCTCCCCGATCAGTAATGAGAACTTGTACATAAACACTACAAATTTTCTTTTCTGTTTCTGTAGCGTTTTTGCTATTCTTAAACTCCCACTACGTTGCGCTTTCAGTTCTTCCATTTTTGGGTCTTGAGATCATAGATTAAATTGTGACGCACACTCTTTTACTCCGGAAAAAAATGACTTATGAAGGTACACTTTAATTAGGTAATTTCCAATTGCGTTTAAAAAATTTGAAGTTTAAAATGCATACTTACAAACAGTTTTTACAAAAATAAAAATTATCAATGATTCAATACATAAACACACACACACACACACACGTATAAATATGTGTATGAATTTACTAACCCCACCAAAATATCAATTTTAAGCAAAGTTTAACAAGCTTGAAATCAAATTTTTCCTTCTCCTAAATTGGTTGCATAACCAATGATAAAGAACCTAGTCTACCCTACTATTTACCCATGCCCGAAAGGAGAATAATTGGATTCATACCTTTCCCAAGGATATCGATGCTATGTAAAATACTATCTGCTTCATTCAGGGTGGAACTCATGTCTATTTCCTACGACGATGACAATTACACCACAAGCACGCCCGTTATATATATATATATATATATATATATATATATATATATATATATACGCGCGCGCGCGTGTGTGATCATACGCCCAAATCTATGTCTGATACTAGAGATATCATCTGGTATTATCTATTGTCAGATTTTTAAAAATAAAGAAATTATAGATTTTTCAGTATATTTTCAGTAATAATAGAGTATTTTTGAAAATATATTACTAAACCTATTTTTCTACATGCTCCTTTGATTTTCTCTAATGTAAAGACAAAATTTAACTCTCATTACTTTCTATATAACGCTGTCTGTGAAAATCGCAATGGTTTAGAATTTGATAATACCTGATTACGAAAACGTGAAAGTATTAGTCACAAAATTTGGTTTCAATTTTGGTTATCCTATTTACCAACCCCTCCGCTCGGGCAGGATATGACACAAGGTCAATTTTTAAGCGGAGTTTAACAGGTTTCAATTCAGAGTTTTCCTTCTCCTAGACTAGTTTCCTAACCAAGGCTGAAGAACCTTATCTGCCCTACTATTTACCCATAGCTGGAGGGAGAATAATTGGATTCATACCTTTCCCAAGGGTATTAGTGCTATGCGAAATGCAATGAGTTTCGTCCAGGATTTGAACTCGTGTCGCCGTGTTCATTTCCTACGACGATAACAATTACACCACGGTCACCTCCAAATTTCAATTTTGGTTATACTAAGCCCTCCCTCTCTCTCTCTCTCTCTCTCTCTCTCTCTCTCTCTCTCTCAATATATATATATATATATATATATATATATATATATTATTTTTATGATCCACGGAGGAAATCCAAGATATAGGAGTATCCAATATGAGTGCTCAATTCTAATGGTTATTGATAAGTTTATTACGATTGATTTAATTTCCAATTACATTTTTTTATATAAATAACTTGAATTCTTACAACATTTTGAATAAGTAAAATTAAGTATTACAATTTAATTATTTTTCCTTATATAGTGTTTAATATTGACTAAACATAATAGTTTCAATAACAGTAGAGTATAAACTTTATCTATAGTTTTTTAAAATGTCGCTTACTTAGAATCATTTGTTCTGTGATTGTTTTTCAATCTTTTAATTTTCTGTCGCGTGGTTTTTATAAGAGTTATAAATCAAACTTACAAGAATTTGTAAAAAAACTGAAATAAATCTATAATGATACCAAGAAAATGAATTTTTTCTTTATGTAATATATATATATATATAAATATATATATATATATATATATATATATATATATATATATCCATGTGTTTGTACATGTATTTATTTATGTTTGTTAATATATATACATATATATATACATATATATATGTACGTATACATATATATATATAAGTATGCCTATATTTCTCTCTCTCTTTCTCTCTCTCTCTATATATATATGTGTGTGTGTGTGTGCTTCTTTCTCTCTCTCTCTCTCCTTCTATATATATATATATATGTGTGTGTGTGTGTGTGTTGTGTATATATATATATATATATATGTAAGTGTGTATGTGTGTATATGTGTATGCCTAAACCCTATACACGGGAAGTATGTGACACAAGGTTGATTTTTAAGTGTTGTATATGCGTTTTAAATTCAGAGTTTTCCTTCTAGATTGGTTACCATTACAAGGTTATAGAGCCCAGTCAAGTCTTCTAATCCCCCATAACTAGAGGAAAAATAGTTGGAGTCACGCTTTTCCCAAGGTATTAGTACAATCTAAAACGCAGACTGCCTCGTCCAGGAATTGGAATCGGGCCATCGTGTCCATATCCTATGAGGGAAACCGTAACACAACGAGCATGCATATATATATATATATATATATATATATATATATATATATATATATATATATATATATATCTCAATTTTTGTGAACATATATATGAATACCTATATCTTCACTTGAAAAAGCCTCTGTTTCTGTCACAACCACCACCACAACCACCAAATGCCTCTTCCTGCAATATGTTTCAACAAACTATTTCTTCCCTTCCGTGTCATGGTGGCTAAATTATGGTCGTAGGAATTGCTGTCCCATTAACATCTGACCATTCATATTTTTCAACTTTGAGTTCCTCCGGCATCTTACCGTCATCCACTTTTGTAGAATGGTGAACTTGGCCTCATAATCTATTTTCCCGTCTTCATCTGTCACGACCGACATCCCGTAGCCACTGACATATTACCTTTATTTAATACTTGATTTGTGGCACAGGGGAAAGGCTGGAATGGATGGTACTTACGAGGAAGAAATGTTACGAACCAGTCAAAAGACACAGGGCGATGACAGGTTCCTAAATTGTTAAGATCAAATATCTAAAAAAATATATAGAAATAATAATAATAATAATAATAATAATAATAATAATAATAATAATAATAATAATAATAATAATAATAATAATAATAAGAAGAAGAAGAAGAAGAAGAAGAAGAAGAAAAGTGATAGAAAACAAACCGAGGAACAAGAAGAGGAAAGGAGATGAGGAGGCACCGGAGAAGGGGGAGGAAGACGAAAGGCGATAGAGAAAAGGAAAAAATAAAAAAGTATTAATATGGTATTGTAAAAAGAAATAATTTTATCACCACTGAGACAAATACAATAATATTTCTGTCCTTCCTTTTCTCTATGGTAATGATGATCGTTATTATAGATAATAATAATAATAATAATAATAATAATAATAATAATAATAATAATAATAATAATAATAATAGGACATGAAACTATCAATCACATAATAAGCGAATGCAGCAAATTAGCGCAGAAGGAATATAAGACCAGACACGACTGGGTCGGCAAGGTGATCCATAGGGAGATGTACAAGAAATTTAAATTTGACCATATGAACAAATGGTATATGCGCAACCCAGCACCTATCCTAGAAAATAACACACATATGGGACTTTGACATACACATGGATCACCTAATCTTGGCCAGAGGACCAGACCTAATAATCAACAAAATAAAAAGAGAACTTGCAAAATAGTCGACTTTGCTGTCCCGGCTGACCACTGAATAAAACTGAAAAAATGTGAAAAGAAGGATAAGTACCTCGACCTTGCTGGGGAATTGAAAAAACTATGGAACATGAAGGTGACAATTATACCAATTTTAATTGTTGCGTTCGGAACAGTAACTTAAGGATTACTAAAGGGACTGGAGGACTTGGAAGTTGGCGGACGAGTGGAGACCATCCAAACGGTAGCATTATTGAGAAAGGCCAGAATACTAAGAAGAGTCCTGGAGACTTGAGGAGACTTGCTGTCACTCAAACTCCAGTGAAAGACCCTCAGGTAATGCTGATGTAAAAAAAACTCATGAGTAAATAATAATTATAATAATAATGATAATAAAGTTAACAAGGAAAAAAAAAGAATTAGCTCTCTAATGAATTTAGCTGTTCCAGCGGACCATAGAGTAGAAATGAAAGTGAGCAAAAAGGTTGACAAATACTTAGACCTCACTCGAGAACCAAGAAAGATGTCGAACAAGATGGTGATTTTGATACCGATTGTAGTCGTTGTGCTTGGAACGGTCCCTAAAAGCTTGGATAGAGGACAAGAACAACTGTAAATCAGTAGAAGAGTCGAGACGATCCAGAATACAGCATTTTTTAGTTCTGCCAGAGCTGCGTCGTCGAGACCTGAAGAGACTTGTTGTCACTCACACTTCAGAGAACGACCCTCAACTGACTTGCAAGTGAAACATTCACAAAGTGGGATATAGAAACTGAATTAATAGCAGCAGAAAATAACGTCATAAGAACTATTTAATAGTTAATATCAATTATACATAAAAGAATAGCAAGTATAAATTTAGTGAGGACAGAGAAACAGAGAAAACATTTCATCATAAGAATATTTGAATACAGCAAAACTGGCAAAAAAGTAATACAGGAGTAGGCTTGACGGGGTAGGGAAGGCAATCTATAAGTAATGTTTTTTTTTTTTTTTGTGGAGGTGCCCGTGGTGTAATTGTTATCGTCCGAGGAAATGAACACGGCGACACGAGTTCAAATCCTGGACGAGACTGATTGCATTTCACATTGCACTAATACCCTTGAGAAAGGTATGAATCCAATTATTCTCCCTCCAGCTATGGGTAAATAGTAGGACAGACTAGGTTCTTCAGCCTTGGTGAGGCAACTAGTCTAGGACAAAGAAAACTCTGAATTGAAACCTGTTAAACTCCGCTTAAAAATTGACCTTGTGTCATATCCTGCCCGAGCGGAGGGGTTGGTAAATAGGATAAGTAATGTTTCAAGTGAATGAAGTTTCACAATTCTGATCGATAGTATATGCTCAAACCGCAAACTGCTAGAAAATGAGATGCACAAAATTCTCAAGAATTTTTAGTAAGAAACTGATCACTAAATTCAGGCCAGAAGAGCAGATCTTATATTAATTGATAAGACGAAAGTAAGTTGTTCTCTCTTGTGGATTTCGCAATTCCAATACACCAAAGAGAGAAAACTAAAGAGGTCAAAAGCATTAAAAAAATCTTCTCGGATCTTGTCGGAGAGCAAAAAAAAAGTGAGGAAACAGAAAGTGGGTAGAATTACCAGTCGCAGTTGATGTCCATGGAACAGTCTCAAAGAACATGGGATTGACTGGGTGATCTGAAGATCAGAGGGTAAATCAAGATCTTCCAGACAACAGTTTTTCTAAAATCAGCAAGAATAATTAGAGGAGTTGTAGAAACTTGCTGTCAGAAAGGAAATCAACTGGTTACCAAAAAATAAAAGCAAGAACAACAACAACAATAATAATAATAATAATAATGATAATAATAATAACTCCGGGCAAAAGACCACGGCAAGTGATAATAAAAATATGAAGAAAAAAGTTGCTGTATTGTGAACTTTGCCGTCACGTGAACATAAAATAAAACAAAAAGAAAGACAAGTACTTAGACCTTGCCAGAGATGTAAGAAAACCTATGTAACAAAGGATTAATAAGAGGGCCAGAAGAGTGGGAAACCAGATAACAAATCGAGACCATCCAAACGAGAGCATTGTTAAGATCGGGCAGAATACTGAGACGAGTCCGTTGCACCAGAGGAGACATGCTCTCACGCGAACTCGAATGAAAGATCATCAGATAACGCTGGTGTGAAAAACTTGATTACAAAGCTTATCGAAAATACCAAGCAAAACTGGAAGAGGAACTTACTGCAGTATGAAAAGGCTCAGATGTGGTGAAAATCCAAAGAGGGATCTTCCAGGGAGATGCACTATCACTATAACTATGTGTTATAGCAATGATGTCACTCAATCACATACTAAGGAAATGCATATTCGAATACAAACTTCATAAATTGCAAAAGAAAATCAACCACCGAATCTACATGGACGACATCAAACCGTTTGCCAGAAATGAAAAAAAATGGAAGCCCTAAGTCAGTGAAGATATAGGGATGGAATTTGGCATTCAAAAACATGCCATGCAATTAATGAAAAACGATCAACGACAGGGAAAGAATAAAAGTAAAGTTAGCGACCATAGTCGAGGGTGACCCGAAGGCTCCCTTTTCGATAGCTACTACACCAAGGTGTAGGGGAGGGCGCTACTCCATTCCCTGGATTGCTCCACTTTACCCTTGAACCGTACCTTATAATGCTGAGTGTTAAGCAAGGTGGTATCAAGTTCCATTTTTAAAGTCTTTGGTATGCCTCGACCTGGTCTCCCGGGCCATTGGCGAACCAAACTAAGAAAAAATCAGAAAACTCGAAGAAAAGGAAACTCACAAATACTTGGGAATATTGAAACCGGACATCATTAATCAAGCACAGATGAAAGAAGCAATTAAAAAAAAATACCTCAGAAGAACGAGAAAACTACTCGAAACCAAACTAAATAGAAGAAATCTCATCAAAGGGATAAATACCTGGACTGTCTCCCTCGTATGATACTCTGGGACTATTCTTGAAATGGACGAAGGAGGAACTCCACCAAATGAACCAGATAACAAGAAAACTCATGGATAAGGCCTGACATTCCAGAGATGAGATTGATATACTGTATGCGCCAAGAAAAGAAGGGGTAAGTGGACTCGGCACCATTGAAGATAGCGTCGATGCATCAATAACGGCAAGAAAACTACATAAGAAACTGCCGAGGAAAACTGATAACAGCGACCAGAAACAATATAGACAACACAAACATCAACAGAACAAAAATAACCAGAAAACAAAAATAGGAAGAAAAACAACTGTACGGATACTTCAAGTGACAAACTATTGAAGATTAAAGAAACAATAAAAAAAAGATTATCTCAGACGAACGAGAAAAAAATCTCAAAACAAAGTTCTACGGCGGTAATCTCTTCAAAGGGATAAACACCTTGGCTGTCCCCTTTGTAAGATACTCGGGACGATTCTAAGAATGGGTGAGAGAAGAACTCAGACAAATGAACCAGAAGACAACTAAACTAAAGACAAATCACAAGGTTTTTCATCTGAAAGATAGCATAGATAGTCTATATACGTCAAGAAAGAGGGAGTACTCGCCAGCATTGAAAATCGAGTGTATGCATCAATACGAGGTCTTGAACACTTCATAAAAAGAGCCAAAAAAGATTAATTATAGCGATCAGAACCAGTGCAAACAGAATAATAATAATAATAATAATAATAATAATAATAATAATAACAGCTAGGAAAACAGAAAGAGAAGAAAAACAACTATATAGATATTTCAAGCGAAAAGCCGACAAAATCTCAAAAGAAAAACTTGACCATGGCTACATTAAGATAAAAACGTTAAGAAAGAAATTGAATCTATTTTATAGCAGCACAAAACAACGCCATAAGGACCAAGTGGTAATTAACAAGTAAAAGTATTTGTCATCTGGTGGATTTTGCCGATCTGACAGAGTGAAAATGAAAGGAAGCGAAAAGATGGATAAATACTAAGATATTGCCAGAGAACTAAAGAAAAAGTGTGAAACATAAGGGAGATACTAATACCAATTGTATTTGTCATCTTGGAACGGTTCCCAAAAGCTTGGAAAGAAGACTGGTGGAAATCAAGACCATCCAAAGAGTAAAAATCGAGACCTTCCAGACCAGAAGATTGTTAGAAGTAGCTAAAATACTTGTAACAATCCAAGTGACCTGAGGTCACATTGAACAGAATCCAGTGAAAAACCACCGGCTAATTTGATCTGAAAATCTCGCCTCGATAATAATAATAATGATAATAATAATAATAATATTTTTTTAGCTGTTATTAGAATAGATTCCGTTTCTCTCTAAAAGGAAAAAAAATAAATCTCTTCTCATAACAGCTCAAAAATTAACGCCACATGGATCAATCATATCTAAGCCAGAATAGATTAGACGCAACAAAATAGTAAATGTAGATTATGTCGTAACGACGAATCAATTAATCACATAATAAGCGAATGCAGCAAACTAGTACAGAAAGAGTATAATAGACACGACTGAGTGGGAAAAGTGATCCACTGGGAATTGTGCAAGAAACTGAAATTTGACCATGCGAACAAATGGTATATGCACAACCCAGCCGAGAATCCGTCCTGAAGAATAAGACGCAAAAACTCCTCTGGGATTTTGAGATACAAACGTATCACCGAATCTTGGTCGGACGACCAGACCTAATAATAATCAGCAAAA
This sequence comes from Sepioteuthis lessoniana, assembly GCA_963585895.1. NCBI lineage: Eukaryota > Metazoa > Mollusca > Cephalopoda > Myopsida > Loliginidae > Sepioteuthis > Sepioteuthis lessoniana. The sequence continues at coordinate 33,762 of CAUZXS010004419.1, forward strand.
AAAAAAAAAACATCCTGCTGAATTGTGGACTTTGCCCTCCCGGCTGTCCACAGTAAAATTGAAAGAAAGCGAAAAAAAAGTTAAGTACCTCGACATTGCTAGGGAAATGAGAAACTGTAGAACATGAAAGTGACGGTTATACTAATAGTAATTGGTGCTCGTGGAACACTCACCAAGGTATTGATACAAGGACTAGAGGACTTAGAAATAAGTGAAAGAGTGGAGACCATCCAAACTTCTACATTATTGAGATCGGTTAGAGTAATGTGAAAAGTCCTGGACACTTAAGGACTTCTTGTCACTAAAACTACAGTGAGAAACCATCAGCGTTAGCTGATATGAAAAACTCGAAAAGAAGTAAATAATAATGATAATAATTATTATTATTATTATGAGAAGAAGAAAAGAAAATGTGGTATAATAATAATAATAATAATAATAAGAAGAAGAAGAAGAAGAAGAAGAAGAAGAGGACTCTGAAATATGGCGGACAAGTAGAGATCATCCAAACAACTACTTATTGAGAACGGCCAGAATACTGAGAAGAGTCCTTGAGACTTGAGGAGACTTGCTGTCGCTCAAACTCCTGTGAAAGACCATCAGCTGACGCTGTGATGTGAAAAACTCGTAAGGAGTATCGCAATGATAATAATAATTACAATAATATGATGTTACTGAGAGGAAATGTTTTTCCAATATTATTTGAAAAGCAGATTTCTTTTGTGCTGCTTTGCATTAGAGGTCAATGTGCGAGTATAAGCCAGAAGAAATGATACGAAATTGATAGAATATAAAAAAAGTTTTACTCAAGCCAAAAATTGCTAAGGAATCGGCCAATCATTTACACACACATACAAACATATATTCACATATAAACATACATACCGTAAGATGTGAGTATATATATATATATATAGTCCTCCACAGACAGATCTGTTTCGTTCTATCTGAACTCATCAGTGGGGCTAGACATATTAGCTTTCCGTAGCCGGGATCGAAACCCGGTTGACTCAAACGCCAATCCAAGCTTTAAACCCTTCAACCACGAGGAGCCAGTAGCAGCGAAGTAAATTTTAAACGCTTATGAATCACAATTATTATTGTTTACATACATCCGTTTAACGGCTACCGAGACTTCAATTCATAAATGAAGGGGCTTGCAATAAACGCCAATGGTAACACGATTACTTCATTCGCCGGAGAATTCAACCCTACGGGTAGGGGAGTATATATCTCATT
>CAUZXS010004419.1:42500-52500 GCA_963585895.1 Sepioteuthis lessoniana
TCAATTTCAGACAATTCAGTTTAGTGTAAATAGAGTTACAATGTCAAAAACAGTTTCATTGCAAACAATTCAGTTTTGTGTAAATAGAGATTCAATGTCAAAAACAGTTTCATTGCAAACAATTCAGGTTAGCAAAAGTACGCAGTTTAAATATCAAAACAGTTCTATTTCAAGTAAATCAGTTTAGCATAAGTATGCGGTTTAAATGTTAAAACAGTTCTTTTTCAAGTAATTCAGTTTAGCATAAGTACGCTGTTTAGTTCTATTTGACCTGGTGCAACCACTCCGGGCCAAAGTGGACCAGGGAGCGATGGCAATGAAGAAATGCTCTGCATTCTTTGAAGCTCCGGCATTACTGGATCCTCACCAACAGACTGTTTTGTGTTATATCCAGGACACTCGTTGGGGGGGTCTTACCCCTCTACAGAGGTGCAGTCGATGTATTCTTCAGTCCCCACCCCACCCCCATTGACTGGGCAATTTTAACACTGAGTAATTTGACGATTTATCAGATCGATAAAAATATATTAAAATATTACTAATCCCATTTTTAATTTAATAATCCAAGTTTTATAGTATGTATGTGTTCTTTCTGTTATTTCTTTTAATCTATAAAGACCTTTTTTTTCCTTTTTTAGATATGAATTGAAAACTTTTGATTTAGATTTCTTAAAATGACTACGTTTGTTCATTTTTGTACTTAGAAAAAAAATGATTCTGTTATTGTTAACAGCTGCTTAACGAGAAACAATTAATACAAGATTAATATTAATTAAAATGAGTGTTATTTGTTCGAATAAAATTAACTGAATAAATTAAAATCCTTGTTTAGATTAAATTAATTCAACAAATTATTTTCCCTTGAAATATTACCTCATAAAATAAATACATTTTTTTTCTTTATTTATATAACTTCTTTTTTTATTTATTTATCAATCTTTGTTTTTTTTTCTTTCAATAACCATTCCTATGTTTGCGGTATTATTATTATTATTCATAAAGCAACGCATCTACATGTGCACACACACACACACACACACACACACACACACAAATATATATATATATATATATATATATATATATATATATATATATATACGCAAATGTGTTCAAATATGAATACTTATACACACATATGTATGTGTACATGCACGCCTACGTTCGCAAACATGAACACATATACAGAATCTCGTTTGTATTTTCACGCAAACGCATACACGAGCTTGGACGTACATTAATACTCACACAGACACATAAAAAGAAATGCAGACGTGTATACACTTCGATTCACAACAGTAAACACACACTGCACGCGCAACCAAGCGCGCAATTGAAAATATCACACATTAACTTGTAATGTGACACATACACAAAGATATACTTGGAGTGGCACATGCCCATTTATATACGTAGACATGCCCAAATATACATGCACACCTGTAAAACAATTGCATACCTGTGTATATATATTTAAATGAGGAAGTGATATACACCTTAGTGTATGTTATATAATTGTACTTTATCCTCTAAAAGTAGTAGTAGTAGTAGCAGTTGTTGTTGTATTTGTAGTTGAGAGGGTGCTGGTGATATGGTGGTGGTGGTGGTGGTTGTGGCGGCAGCTGTGTATGTGGGACTTATGTTATCATATCTGAATAATTTTGTATCTCCACACCAGTATTAATGACATGTGATCGAGATCAAGTGAAAGTATGCCTTCTTAATTTTTTTTCTCCAATCTTGACTTCGTCAACAATGGGACGTGAATCTTCTTTGTATTTTTTTCATTTCTTTGATTATGCAGTCTTTCAGGCAACCAGTGTAATTCGAACTCCCTAGAAATGGTCTTCTAATCTAGCTCGCGAACCATTTCGCCACATGTGGTCTCCCAATTCTCATTTACTATGTTTATATTGATTTAACACGAGGCCAATTTTATCAGGCACCCAGTGCTATTCGAACTTACTAATCCACTGGTATAGCTTACAAACCACTGTACCACACAAGGTCCCTAGTAATCATATTCTAAGTTTATCTTTAACACAAGGTCTGAGGTATCAGGTTACTAGGGCCAATCAAACTCACTGTCAATGTCCTGTTAGCATTGCCTGTTAACAATTACACAACTCTAACTATCGACTCGTAATTACTAATAACTCTTGGTGAAACACTAGTGGCATTAACCTTTTTCTACAGGTAGCTCGCTCTTTAATATATTTGTTGTTTCTTTTGTCTTGATAACTTCAGTTCTTCCTCATCTTTCCAAGTGATAGTAAAATTAATTGACATTAACGGCATGTCAATCTGCACAGTGTTATTTTATGCCTAGAGATAAGGAAATCGCATTCCTTGGGCGTTCATATTTACATATTTTGGGCCGTTATTCCTTAAAAGATGTTTTTTTGTGAAGGGAGTTACACGCGGTCCTATCGAATACAAATAATTTTCATGATGTGCTTTTCGTGATGTGAAGAATAATATCTTTCATGTTCTTTTTTTTTTTTTCATTTCACTCACGAAGTTCGGATATTATCATAACCTTTCAGTTTATTTTCATCTTTCTTTGCAATTTGGTAACTATGCGAAATTCACCATCTGACAAATGTATTCATTGTCTAAAATGACAAGTAAAGAGACGAATGATCTGACGGTTAACTGCCCGAATCACGGTATCGGCGAACCGAGTTTAAATTCAGTGGGTATCAATTCAAACTAATGTTCTTTGTTTCAGGTCATTTGATGAGAACTACTTGTACTATGTAATCCAGTACTTCTTGCTACATAGGTTATTGGTGACTAAGCTGGTTCCACCACCCGGTTTGACTAGTGAGTAGAGTGACTAGTCTCCTTGCAGAATAAAAACAAGACCAACCACAGACCGGATGAATCCTTTCGTAATTAACAGCCATCTAGTATGATGTCATTTATGTGAGCGTATATGTATCCCAGCCGGTTAACTGCACACCGTGCTTCAGAGGAAAGATTTTGAACCAGAGGATAGGAGGACACTGAAGTTAAACCTACAACTCAAGGACCGCGATGTCACTGACTCAGCTTGCTAGGTAATGGTAGATTGAATCTCAGGGGTAAATGGTAAGGTTAGTTCAATGCAATCAACCTCATCCAGGATTTGAACTCGTGTCAACATGTCCATTTCCTACGACTGTAACCATTACACCTCTAATCCCGCAAGTTGGCGGTTCAAAATATTGGTCGCCTGATATTGACCCGATAAAGGCATCATTCAGTAAAAACCTTATTGATTAAGTAGCCTTCTCTAGAGACAAAACAGCTCGTTCCATATAAAGAGGGTTCTAAACAAAGCTCGTTGTGTAAAACTCCTGTTGGTTAACTGTAATCAACGGAATTCTTCTCATCGAACACATAGGAAGGAAATATACATCCACTGTAAGGGTGTGAAAGGACTTAATGTAGCATGCTGGAACATCAGAACTATACATGTCAAAACTGACAATCGCCGTCTAGAACGTCGTTCGGTACTAATAGCACGGGGACAGTAAACAACAGAAAGTTGGCATCGCTCCCCTCTGTTAAGTTCCCTTTCCAGAGGAAAGTAACCAACAAGAGCACAGCACCAGATATGCTCACTAATGGTCGACTAAATCAGGTATTGGTTTCAAGGTCAGAGCTTCCATCGATTCTAATCTTAAAGAACTTGCCCGATGGTTATTCTGACCACATTATCCTTGAACACTCTCCACTGAGTAATCAGCAGGATGCTATACTTGTAAGTGTGTACTCCTAAACTATTCAAGCATATCCTACAGAAGTGGACAAAATTTACTTTGATCCTGCACACATTCGACACCGTTAGAGGAAATGTGGCAGATCGTAGAACAATTAGGGTGTCATGATCTTCCAGCAACACAATGACTGGCATAGCCTACTCTGATACAACAGACTCTCAAAGCTCTTAACAAAACATGAAATCACGCCACTTAAGATAAATTGCTCCCTACAATTTAACCCAGGACATCATATCGGTATGTTACTTGGAGAGAAGTTCACTACCAAGTAGCCATATTTATCCTAAGATATGCGATAAATTACTAAGAATGTTGATAATTCATTCCGCCTATTAACTAACTTTTCACTAACACAAGTTTTATTATAAACCTCTGTTTTCTTTCTTAAAAGTCATTACTCTGACAATAAGCAGTCAGTACAACAAACTTGAGAAATGAGTTCCTGTATGTTCAAAATACCCACCTTTGTTTCTGTTTCATGTGACAGATGCCTCACTTTTTATTGTAATGATGTCAGTTTCATACCAGTAGCAACGGAAATATGATCGACAAGTCTTCAAAATTCACCAGGACTCTCCTTAGTATTTTAGCAGGCCTCGATACTGCAATGGTCTTAATAGTGCCAGTTCAACCGCAGGTCTACAGATCTTACAATTTGTTTTCTAGTTTCTTTGTCAGTGTCAAAGGTTCTGATAATTATTTTAACTACTGTTCATTTTCAACGGTTTTATTATTTTTTTCTTCTTGCGAATCTTGGTGTTTTTTGTTGCTTCTTTTTTTTTCCTACTGAATTCTGAGTGACAGAAAATTTCATCGGATCTCTGGGATTATTGTAAGTATTCTAACAGATTTTAACAGTGCTGGGTTCTGGATGGTCTTGCTTCTTCCTGTGATCTTTAGTGCCCCCAATCTCATTTCCAGGTTCTTGGATATTCTTTCGAGATAACCACCGAAAACTGGTATCACCGTCACCTTCCACGGATTTTTAGCCCTCCAGCAAGATCCTGGTATCTTTCGATCTTTTCGCATTTTTTCTATGCCTTGGATGATTTCCACACCAGCTCTGACAGTTTTTTTCAGTAAAGTTCAAGTGTTACATAATGATCTTTGACTCCATGTTAGTTAAGGATTTCAAGGCAGGGTTTCATTTTCATTCTGAAGAAGTTCTTTTTTTGAATAAAGCACGAAATATCAAAATTGCTGAATCCATTGTCTGTGTTGTTTTTCCCACTGTTCGACTTATTTTTATCATCTTCTCAGATTTATAAAAATCTACCATTTCTCTGTGTCTCGGTCTCTCTCATTCACTCTCTCACTCTCTCTCTCTCTCTCTCTCTCTCTCTCTCTCTCTCTCTCCCACTATATATATATGCGAAGAAAGATAAACGGGAGAAAGATAATTATTTGGTGCGGATGAAAATTTATCTATTATTTATTATTTATTATTTATACCGACACGTGTTTCGACTTTGCCCACATACAAAATTCGAAACACGTGTCGACATGAATAATAAATAATAAATAAATCTTCATCTACACTAAATATATATCTTTCTTCCGTTTATCTTTTTTACTTATTTTTCTGATTCCTTTCATTTTTCTCTCACTTACAGATATATATATATATATATATATTAGGAGGCCGGAGAAACGATATTTGAATATTATTTACTAAATAGGCATAGCTGCATATTGCGGTGCAAGGTGTTACATGAGGACTCTTTTCTGAGCCAGTTTACTTCATAGTTTGGTTCTGGTCTCTTTCGTATAGCTTTACTTTCTGGTATTTGTAAGCACGATTTTCGCAATGGTTTATTAAAGATATAACAGAGAGTAGGCTTGATGTTAAGTTTATTTCAGTAAAAATGTCTCCTGTAACTATTGTAATGTTTCAAGTCCCCTTCGAAGTAATCACCTCCGGCTGCAATGCACTAGTTGTACCGTTCCAACAACTTCTGTAAGGCCCCATGGAAGTCCTCTTGTGTGAGCGTGTCAATGAACTTCGTCACAGCCTCTTTCATCTCCTCAGTTGTCTCATAACCACAGCCTTTGGGCTTAGGGAATAAGCAAATGTCACAGGGAGCAAGGTCTGGAACAAGGAACTGTCTTGATGCCCATCTCGGTCAAATAGGGTGTTACAAGGATTTGAAGAGTGCTGGCCTCTTCCCTAGGAATCTCTTCTTGAAATCCCTTAAAACCTCAACATAGTAACCCTAACCCGAACCCTTTGGCCGATCAACTCTGGTGTATTGACTTCCTTACTCCTCCCACACCTCTCATCATCCTTCACAGACTCCCTGCCTTCGTTGAATCTCTTATGCCCCTCAAAAACTGATGCTCGATTCATGCAAGATTGTCCAAAAGCAGTCTGAAGCATTCCATACGTTTCTGTGGCATCATTCTTTCCAAGTTTAAAACACAATTTTATTGCATATCGTTCTTCTAAAGTGTCCTTGTGTCCAGATTGCATTTCTGAAATTCACCAGCTGTGACAACCAGGCTTTAGTAGGGTGTATTCCAATTGCTGCTGTAGCTGTTGATTTGAAGCTGAAATCATGAAAATTGGTCAGTCATCTCATAAGATGTATAGCAATAACATAGTGAATTTTCAAGAGTCTACGACAATTTTAAATGCCTGTAAAAATGTCTGGAAACCTATTGAAGGCACCACGTATTTGACTACTTTCTGGATCAACTGGTCCCTATACATGAGGCATTTTTTCTTACGCTCTGCTTTTTCTTTTTGTCCTTTATAATGTTGAATGTGATAAACTAAATAGGCATAGCTGTATATTGTGATGCAAGGTGTTACATGTGGACTCTTTTCCGAGCCAGTTATCTTCATGTTTTGGTTCTGGTCTCTTTCGTATACCTTTTATTTCTGGTATTTGTAAGCACAATGGTTTATTAAAGATATAACAAAACTATATCCTAAAGATAGGAGTTTATAAATTCTAGCGTTTGGTAATGAATAATAGCCGAACCATTTTTGATAGCATAACATTCCTGTTAATATCCAGGTAACTTTAATAGAAAATTAACTTAACATAAAATATTAATTCCTTTCCCACATCTGTATCTTTTCAGAAATTTCCTTTTATTTTATACTATTTTTATTCATTTTTTAAAGCGTCATCTCACTTTTATAAAGATGCATTTTGTACTGTTATTTGTCCAAACAACAAAAATCTGTTTTCTTACGAATATATGTCTAGAATATATTGATATGGTCTTCTGACCTGAATTTTAATGACAACTGAAACTTGGGAAAGTTCAAGAGAAATTTGTAAAGTTAAACTCTATAAGAGATTCTAGCTCGCGCATATATCATTGCTTTGTGTTGAGTAAATACCTGTTATTAACACGGTTCCCTGTTTGCATAGTTCACGGTTAGTTATGTCTATTTTAAGAATTTGTCTATGGCTAATATATTCGTTCATTATTATTTTTTTTAATTGCTGATTTGATAGATTCCGTCTCTATATCTTTTATTTTTCATTTGAGGTGAATTAAGGGTTTTCTTAGGAAGTTTTTGAGTAGAGTTTTTCAAAGTATGTGATCAGTGCTTATCAGCGCACACTTTTATATTTCAGATAAAAATGGGTTTCCAAAAAGTTTTGAATGTGTATAACAGTTTTCTTTTAAATAATTCCTAGTTCTCCTATTACGACTGGAATCCAGGTTTCTTCTTAAAACCAAATGTTTGCAATTTCTTTATCCGTTCTTATACTGCAATTGTTTTTTCTTGTGCTTAGATACTTTTTATCACACGGATGATCATGACTTTGAAGTAAAATTTAAGTCTTTATTTTTCATCAATTATTAATTAATTCACTTATTTTCTAAAATGAAGTCTTAGATTATCATTATATTTTATCTAAGTTTCTTACATCTGCTCCATTAGTTTGTACGATATAGTCCAGATTATTTTTATACCGTGAAAGTTTTTCGTATCAGCAATAGCTGATGGTCTTTCGCTGGAGTCTGAGAGACAATAAGTCTCTTCAAGTCTCCAGGACTCTTCTCAAAATTCTGACCAGTCTCAGTAATGATCTACTTTGGATGGTCTCCACTGGTCCTGTCATTTCCAAGTCCTCTAGTCATTTTACAAATCCTTTGTTGACTGTACCAAGAGCACCAATTACAATTGGTACAACGGTCAATTTCATATTCCACAGTTTTTTTCAATTCCCTCGCAAGGTCCAGAAACTTATCTTTCTTTTCGGTTTCTATCACCTTTACTCAGTGGTCAGCTGGGACAGCTCTCTCTCTCTCTCTCTCTCTCTCTCTCTCTCTCTCTCTCTCTCTCTCTTTGTTGATTATAATAAGGTTCGGTCGTCTCGCCGAGGTTTAGTGATCCGTTTGTATCTCAAAATCCCATTGATGTTTGTGTGTCTCATTCTCCCGGGCAGATGCTGTGTTGTGCTTACACCATTTGTTCGTATAGTCAAATTTAATTTTTTGCACAATTCCCAGTTGATCCCCTTGCCCATCCAGTTGTGTCTAGTCTTATACTCTTTCTGTGATAATTTGCTGCATTCGCTTATTATGTAATTGATGGTTTCGTCTCTATCATCACATAACCTACATTTGCTATTTTATTGCGTCTTATCTTTTTTGCTTTGATATGGCTGGTCTATGGCGTTGCTTTGTGCCGCTATTAGAAGACATTCAGTTTATCTCTTAAGGTTTCTCTTTCTTAGCTACCTATATGTTGTGTGAGATGTCGCTTGTTAGTCGTTTAAAACATCCATAGAGTTGTTTTTCTTCCCATTTTTGTTTTCTAGTAAAATCAGGTCTCCTGCTCATCGTGTTAGTATTGTTTTTATTGGCTGTAATCAGTCTTCCCTCGCGCTTTTCTATGGGGTCTTTGAGTCGTATTGATACGTCAACGCTGTCTTCAATGCTGGTAAGTCCTCGTCCACTTCCATCTCCTTTTCTTGACAATCTGTCAATATCATCTCTAGGATGTAATGCCTTGTGCATGGTCATAAGTTTTCTTATTCTCTGGTTCATTTGTTTAAGGTCTTCTTTGGTCCTCTTCAAGAATGATCCCGGGTATCTTTCGATGGGGACAGCTCAGGTATCTATCCCATTTATAAGGTTCCTGCAATATAGTTTTGTCTCGAGTAACTTTCTGTTTCTCTTGAGATATTTTTAAAAAATTTTCTTTCATCTCCACATTATTATTATCCTTTACTCCTTTAGAGTTTTTCACATCAGTGTTAGCTGATAGTTTTTCACTGGAGTTTGAGTGACAGCAAGTCTCCTCAAGTCTCCAGAACTCGTCTCAGGAATCTGGCCGTTCTCAGTAATGCTGTCGTTTGGATAGTCTCTACCCGTCCGCCAACTTCCAAGTCCTCCTGCCTTTAAATAATCCTTTAGTTATTGTGCCAAAAGCACCAATCACAATTGGTGCAATCGTCACTTTCATGTTCCACAGCTTTTTCAATTCTCTAGCAAGGTCGAGGTACTTATCCTTCTTTGCACATTCCTTCAGATTTATTCTGCGGTCCTCCGGGACAGCAAAGTCGACAATTTTGCAAATTCTCTTCTTTTTGTTGATTATTATAAAGTCTGGTCTTCTGGCCGAGATTAGGTGATTCGTCTGTATGTCAAAGTTCCATAGGAGTTTATGTGTTATTTTCTTGGACAGGTGCTGGGTTGTGCATGTACCATTTGTTGGTGTGGTCAAATTTAAATTTCTTGAACATTTCCCAGTGGATCACCTTGCCAACCCAGCCGTGTCTCGCCTTATACTCCTTCTGTGCTAATTTGCTGCATTCGCTTATTATGTGATTGATGGTTTCGTCTCTGTAACTGCATAGCCTACATTTGCTATTTTGTTGTGTCTTATCTATTCCCGCTTTAATATGATTGGTTCTTATGGTGTTGTCCTGTGTTGCTATTAGGAGAGATTCTGTTTCTTTCTTAAGGTTATTATTATTATTATTATTATTATTATTATTATTATTATTATTATTATTATTATTATTATTTCTTACAAGTTTTCTTTTACACTAGTGTTTGCTGATGGTCTTAACTGGAGTCTGAGTGACAGCAAGTCCCCTAAAGTCTCCAGGACTCTTCTCGGTATTCTGACCGATTTTAACTATAGTGTAGTCTTGATGTTCTCCGTTCAACCTCAAACCTTTCCAGTATCTTGACCAAGCCTTTGGAGATCGTTCCCTTTTGATTTTCTTATGTCTCTTCTCAGTGATGCGCTGGGACGG
>CAUZXS010004419.1:57500-69666 GCA_963585895.1 Sepioteuthis lessoniana
TTTTTTTTAATGGAACGATTTTATCTGATCCCGTATATACAACAGTGTTGAATATATAAAAAGAGTCATTAGGTTGACAGTTTTGGTTCAATGGTTAGCACCTAATTTTCTGCACTAAATGAAGCATGGTTTTTTGGGGGGAGGGGGGTTAACAGATAACTTCAACTGATGCAGGTTCCCACCTTTGTCTTGATGTGATATTTTCAGCGTTTGTAGCGATAACCTACCGTAAAAAGCAGAAATAGATTTCTTAAAATTTAATAACTTAAAGAGTTTATTACTAAAGGTTAAAAAAATAAAATAAAGTGCCCTGAGTGTTAATACAAAAGTGTGGAGAGACTACAGTTCTGAAGATCTTAGAAGTGAAGAGTACCACTTCACTGTCATTATACTCAAGTTCCCTCGGAGCTGGAGTGGTTGTACTTGTTAGGTTTCCATATATGCGTCAAATATATGTTTTAAAATATTCGCATTCAATAGCAATAATCGATACCATGTAGAAAATAAGTAAAGTTGGCGACCTTTTTTGAGTCTTTGGTATGACTTGACCGGGTATTGAACTATTCATTAGACCAATGGCCCGGTGAAATATACCTCTATGCAAATTACGAGGATCATTAAATAAGTTTCCAGACTTTTTTCGTATGGACACTTTTATTGATAGTACACACATGAAACTCTAGTCCCCTTCGAAGTAGTCTCCTCCGGCTGCAATGCACAAGTAGTACCGTTCCAAAAACTTCTGTAAGGCCCCATGGAAGTCCTTTTGTGTGAGCGTGTCAATGACCTTCGTCACAGCCTCTTTCATCTCCTCAGTTGTCTCATAACGACAGCCTCTGAGCTTAGGGAATAAGCAAAACTCACAGGGAGTAAGGTTTGGACTATAGGGACGGTGAGGAACTGTCTTGATGCCCATCTTGGTCAAATAGTCTGTGACAAGGATGGAGTTGTGGACTGGAGCATTGTCCTGGTGGAAATGCCACTGACCCGATTGGAAGAGTGCTGGCCTCTTCCCTAGGAATCTCTTCCTGAACTCCCTTAAAACCTCAACATAGTAACCCTAATCCTAACCTTAACCCTTTGGCCAATCAACTCAGGTGTTCTAACTTCCTTATTCCTCCCACACCTCTCATCATCTCTCACAGACTCCCTGTCCTCCTTGAATCTCTTATTCCACTCAAAAACTGATGCTCGATTCATGCAAGATTGTCCAAAAGCAGTCTGAAGCATTCCATACGTTTCTGTGGCATTTTTTCCAAGTTAAAAACACAATTTTATTGCATATCGTTCTTCTAAAGTGTCCTCACGTCGAGATTGCATTTTTGAAATTCAGCTGTGACAATCAGGCTTTAGTAGGGTGTATTCCAATTGCTGCTGTTGCTGTTGATTTGAAGCTGAAATCATAAAAAATTTGTCAGTTATCTCATAAGATGTATAGCAATAAGTTTTGGTTGCGTTGGGTTTAGTCTTATGGCATATCAATCATTGTAGGTTATTTAATGCCAAATCCATTTTATACATTTAAACAATTCCGTTTTTAACAATTCAGTTTTGCATAAGTACACAATTTAAATGTCAAAACAGTTCTATTTCATGCGATTGAGTTTAGCAGGAGTACACAGTTTAGTTCTATTTGATCCATAGATAGGACCCTGTCAGGTGTTACCACTCTGGACCTGGGATCGATGGCAATAAAGAGGTACTCCGCATTCCCCAAAGCTCCAGATTTACTTGAGCCTCGCCATCTAATTGTATGGTGTCACAAACAGGGCACTCGTTTCAGAGATGCGGTAGGTGTATTCTACAGCCTTAGCTGAAAGAAATAATTAATGAAGTAGGTAAACAGCTTACAAGACAAGTGATGAGGATACTTGTCTTTAATTGGAATCACTTTGAGATGAGGTTTCTTAATCTAAGAATTAATTTTTATTTATTGCAGCCTTTTTTCCTCATGCTGGTAGTAAATCACCTGAAGAAGGCAAGAGGGGAAATTTGGCCTAAACGTAGTGAAAGAAGAAACAACACAAAAACTACCAACATGAGGAAAAAAGTCCGCAATAAATAAAAATTAATTCTCAAGTGATGAGGATGTTTAGTAAAACAATCAAAGCTGTAATAGCGGGGCCTCCGTTGTCAAGTCACCAATGTGTTGAGCTACGATATCATTGTCCGAAGTCCAATCACGCTATCACGTTCACTTTCGGAGTAATACCCTTAAGAATACTATAAACTCCCTTAACAACCCCCTCAGTTACGGATGAAATAGTACCACTACTGTTCTTCTTCAAGAATACATTTTGCATTAAATAGTCCACAAAGGTTGATATGACATTAAACAAACAAAACAAATAAAACCAGCAAAACTGTAACAAAAGGAAATTTGTACAGAAGCAGGAACATTTTCTCTGTATTAATCTCATCTAATTTCTATTAAATAAGTTATTTTTTTACTGTTCTTTATTAGGATTTACTAATAGGCCACTCTTGGTGGTCATTAAGCACAATGTCAGCTCATATAATGCTTAGATTTTTTTATATTTATCCAAACTTTCTGCACAAGCAGGATGCAACAAAAGTTAATGTTTAACACGTTTGAATTGAAAGTTATCAGACAACTTGTGATGTAGTCGTTATCGCCGTAGGAAATGAACACGGCGATACGAGTTCAAATCCTGGACGATACTGATTGCATTTCACATAGCACTAATACCCTTGGGAAAGGTATGAATCCAATTATTCTCCCTCCAGCTATGGGTAAATAGTAGGACAGACTAGGTTCTTCAGCCTTGGTGAGGCAACTAGTCTAGAAGAAGGAAAAACTCTGAATTGAAACCTGTTAAACTCTGCTTAAAAATTGACCTTGTGTCATATCCTGCCCGAGCGGAGGGGTTGGTAAATAGTATCAGACTACTTGTCATACCAAAGTTAAAGATTATAGTCTGCCCTACTATTTACTCATCACTGGGTTTAGATAATAGTTGAATGGATATCTTTCTCCAGGATATTAGCGCTATGGAAAAGGCAAACTACCTAATCCAGGATTTGAACTCGAGTCACCGTGTCTATTGTTGGTACTTTTTGCGTTACGGATATCGTAGTTGGAAATGGAATCAGTTACCAGAGTTCAAATCTTGGATTAAACTAATTGTGTTTACCTTCGGGCTAATACCCTTCAGTTCTTCCCTTCGGCCTAAGATCTGACACCCGATAAATCCAGGATCTCATATACTGGCCTGAAACCAACAATTAATAAATTCCTTCTCACAAAATGGCAACGACAATGGAGCAATAACATCCACAATAAACTCTTCCAAGTTCAGCCCACCTTAGGAGAGTGGAGACCAGTATCGAGAAAATCAAGAAGAGAACAAGTTGTTATATCCCGATGGCGAATTGGTCATACAAGGCTTACTCACTCTTTCATTTTGAAGCAGGAACCACAACCACAGTGTTTAACCTGCCAGACAACTTGCGCGGTTAAACACATTCTTATAGAATGCAGAACTTTCGCTGTTATCAGAAAGCGATTTTTCAAAATAAATAACTTAACCGATCTGTTCGAGAACGTCAAAATAGATGAGATTCTGTCCTTCTTGAAAGAGACAGAGCTGTACCAAAAAATATGAAAACTTAAAACTGGTTAATCTTGTGAAAACAAATGAAATCCTGCTAATAGAAAATTTTACCTACCTAAGTATTCGTTTTGAAATCTTTGGTTGAATATGTATGTATATATAGACAAAATTTGGCGTTGAATGACCTAAAAAGGTTGATATGCCATAAAACCCAAACAACCAACCAACTTCAGCTCTGGGTAAATGGTAGACAGGGCTCTTTAGCTTTGGATGATGATACTAAGTCTGTTACGAGACTACGATTATGAAGAATTCTGTGTAACTGTAACAACTGTTTGCTAAACAAACAAGTTGAAAATTAGATATTGCTCCATGGTGAGTCACTTTGGTTATTTACTAAGCTTTGTTTAGTCTGGCACAAGTACACGTGTCTATGACATCAAATAAGAATCGATATCACTGCCCAGTAATAATATTCTTTTAGCAAGCATGCTAACCGAATCATCACAGTCTACCTCTTTGGTTCCAATAAAGGGTTCAGTTCAAGATTCTGAGAGGACATGAAACACATGAAGAAGGCTGAAGAACATATCGACCGAAACGTTGTGCGTATAACAATAAAGATACGGTCAATTGTCCAATTATTCTCAGTAATAACAATTATCTAGCTTCATCTTAGAGATTTAGACAAATGTTTATAAAACTTAGCTTAGTTTGGCAGAAGACCATCTGTTTAGCACATTCTGAGAAGTGATCTGCTAGATGAGATCACTAAATACAGCCCGATAATTAAATAAAGAGATTTTCGCGGATGATGTCAGAAAATCAACGGTTTATGTCCCAGGGGGCCTCACTCCAAGTTGTACCTGCACTGCTCGTCTAAAAGAGGTAAGGATTAGTTTTATTGTCCGGTACCTGAGGCACCACTAAAAGGGAATGACAACAGGATTGAGCAGTTGTTTTGCAGAGAAGCTTGCCTCCTGCGGAGCATCCCACATTAAACCTTCCTTGTGTCACATCCTAACCACTGTGACCTTTTAAGTATTTTTCAATGTTTCCACTTTGGTTACGCTGAACATCTACCCAAGTCAAGGCAACAGTATAGCCTGGTTTCTTTTTTCCAATGGCATATCAACCTTCATGGGTTATTCAACACCAAAGACTTTTTTTCATCATTAAGGGTTTTCGGACTATTGTCTTTATCTTTATTGTTATTTCCATAACGTTTCAGTCGATATGTCCTCCGGCCGGGGGACATATCGACCGAAAAGAAAAACAAGGTCGGGGGATATATCGGCCGAAACGTTGTGGAAATAACAATAAAGATAATAATCCGAAAATCCTTAATGATAAAAACCATCAAGCTTCGTCTCAGAAATTTAGACAACTAAAGCCAAAGACATCCTTGCAGAACAGCAGCGAAATTATTCAACTTACTTGGGTAGGGGAATCAGGGGTTCAACACCTTTCTCAATGGTATAAGTCGGAAAGTAGACATGATAACGTGACTGGAGTTCGAACTCGCTTACTTCGGTGTCGCAGTCCAGCACTTTAGCCATTACGCCACTGGGACTCCCGTAGGCAACACAATACTCTTTTAAAGTAGTGCTTCAAGATAAGTTTGTTATTTTGGCCTTTCCACAGCTGATACTACAGGGATCACATACCCTTCCTACAGATTTGCAGTTTTTCCCTAATTGATACAGGTTCCCCCTGTTTATGCCTTAACAAAGAAAATGGCTTTACACTAAAAAAAAAAAAAAAGGCAACAAGAAGACGATATCCAGCAGAATTTTTTACAGGCGCAAACTAAACAAATGCCATAACGCTTCTTGCAAATACACCAGCCCAAGCCAATTCCTTGTTGCATAACCTAAAACTATCCAAACGAACAAGACATGCAACGGACAAATTAACTTCTAAATAGAGTAATAACAGGACGAACAATGTTTTTAAGCCTTCGTTGGCAACCAGTCTTAAAGGAGTACAAATTTAAATTCAAACCTTTCTTGGGTTGACTTAGTTTAGGCCGGGCTCTAACCGGACCAAAATAACAAATACTTAATCTACAGTTGTGCTTCAAGATAACTTTGTCATTTTGACCTTCCGGTAATGGATACTATCAGGATCATAAATTCTTCTTGCAGATTGCAGTTTCTACTTAAATGACACATATTCCCTTCGTATATGTCTTCACAACAAGCAATGTAGCTGAAGACACAATTATCCAAGGTAACGTTCTTTTAAAGCTTGCGACTACTCTGAACGACCACACCACGCTCTCGGGAAATATTTGTGTGGTAGAGATCCATTTATAGATGAGTATAAGTAGGTTTTTATGGATGGATTTGTTAACCTGATTTGGAAATTTGTACTTCTCCAATGCAGATTTTACAAACTACTTGGTTAGAGGGCCCAGTAATACTCATTTTATAGGAAAGGCTTTGCGTGAACCCTGAAAAGATCTAGTTAGACTCTCTAAGGCTGTCTAAAATTGTCTTCAACCACATTCTAGCAACTTCTGTAGAAAAGAGAGAAGTAACTTGCTTCGTGAGAAACTGCTTGTTTACCGTACAATTTTCACTGAAACGAAGACTTGTTCCCCTTTATATGTCTACTGATGTATTAGAAGACTGGTTCAAGTCATCAAACTTTCGAAACTTGCAACTATTATTTACCACCACCATACCACAGAATAGGGTTAGGATTTTTGCAGTTGCAGTTGACTCCTTTAGATTTGTGCACGTATATTTTTAGCCTCTGACACCCAGTTTTTTTTTAAATTCAGGGTGTTTACTCCTCCTTGATTTTGCAAATCTACAAAGCTAGGGGCTACGTCTGTCTTACTGTTTGCACGCAAAGGTCACTATTAAACAAAGAAAACAAACTGTTTACTCATAGATGGGTTGGTGAAGAATAGATTCATGCCTTTTAGAAAGAAATAAGAACGAATTAAAATGCATACACCCTCATCCAGGATTTGAACTCAGCCTTTAAAGTTAATTTTTTACGATGATACGTTACCCATGCTGTTACGTCACCCATGCACGTATATTTCTTGTCAGTTCGATAAAAAGATGAGCAGGTAATCTTGTATTTGTATGCATATTTATGTTATCTATTAGAGTAGTTAATTTTTTATAGTTCTGTCTGTTGAGTAAAAAAATGTATCATTTTCCGTGCAAACTTGCAAATTTCTGTGTAGAAACATTAATGTTAATTGCATAGATTGTAATCAAATTGGTCTAACATTGCTCTCTCATCTTTTACCAGGAAAAACTAGTTAATTAAGAGAAACTTATAATGAAAAAACTACCCAAGTTTGCATATATATATATATATATGTGTGTGTGTGTGTGTATATATATATATATATATATAAATGAATGTGTGTGTGTGTGTGTGTGTGTGTGTGCGCGCGCACTAATTTCTGTTGGTTATTATGTTACATATCAACTATTATGAAAACTTACTCCTTTATTTCATGTCACAAAAAAATTCTCCCGACAAACGAACAAAAGTCGAAACTAGTTGGAAACAATTAAAAAAAATGAATTATTAAAAAAGAGATATTCTTATTCGTTTTATCACTTTTTTTCATATTCTTTTTCCTTGCGGGATTTTTTCGTTTTAAATTCGAAACATTTTGTCCAAATCTAGACCTCTTCATTCAGTAAAGTATATATACATATATATATATATATATATATATATAAGAATGAAGACAATATTTTAATTAGGAATGGATTTAAAATTAATAAGAATACATTCTGAGACGCCTTTTGACAGAAACTTTTCAAATGAAAATAATTGTCGGTGTTATAATAAAAGGACGATAAGAATATTGTTGAATGTGATCTCACATCAGATAGATAGATAGATAGATAGATAGATAGAGAGAGAGAGAGAGAGAGAGAAAGAAAGAGAGGGAGGGAAGGAGGGAGAGAGAGATGATATGGGATGATATGATAGATAGATAGATAGATAGATAGATAGATAGATACTGGAAGCGCTTGTGGTACTATGATTATCCTCCTAGGAAATGGGGAGGACGAACCGAGCTAAAATTATGGATGATGCTGTTTGCTTTCCATATAGCGTTAATATCCTTTGGAAAAGAATTCATCCAACTATGGTTAAATAGTAGAGAAGGCTGAGATTTTTAGTCTGTTATAGCCTGGCAGCCAGTCTAGGTGAAAGAAAAGTCTTAATTCAGAACTGTTAAACTACACTTAAAAAATTGAACTTGTGTCATATCATACCCTAGTAAATGGTTTTTATATACGTTTATATATATAACCACATACACACACACACACACACACACACACACACACACATACATACATATATATATACACGCAAACACACACACACACACACACACATATATATATATATATATATATTAAAAAAGAAACAAATCAGGATCTTCTGACAGAACCTCAGACCCTGCAGGTAAAATTCAGCATGATTAACCCCTGAGCTACATTCGAAGATATAACAAGTGCGAATTCGTAGATAAAGATTCAGAAATAAGACGAGCCAGGCAACGTCATTGTTTGTAGAGTTTCGGGTTACGGTGACTTGAAATAGCTTATCTTTTTACTCCAGGCTTATGTCATATACCTCACCGGCCAATCAAAGACAGTTTAGCGGATAACAAAATATTTGCAGAATAACTGAATTTACTTATATATCCGGAGCTGAAGGATCGCAATATTGAAAGATAGACACATTAAACTTTGGCTAGGAAGCCCATCCCACCAAGAAAAGAATATTAAAAATCTAGTTCCGTCTTATCAATTAAACGAAGACTTCACTATATGCAGATTGCTGACCGAAATCTAATTCGAAAGTCCTTCATATCTTGATAATTGCGCCAACCAACGCTTTGTAAATACCAATGAATATATCCAATTCTCTGTAATTGTATCCATCGATATATGTGTATGCATTGATGTATATATATATATATATACATATGTGTGTGTGTGTGTGTGTGTGTAGTCGATTCTTTAGGTTTGGTGGACGATCAATTTTGGTGAAGGAAAACTCTGAATTCAAACATCCATTCAAGATGTCCTGAGACAAGATCGATCTACAATTATTTATATGGATTACTCGATTCAAGCTATTGTCTTTATCTTAGTTACTCTACTCACGACATTTCGACCGCTATACTCGCCGGCCTCTTTTCGTTGAACCTAGACCAAAGTATTGAACTAATGACTACAACGTATATTCCAACAAGAAGCGCTTTACCAATGTGCTCGCGCTTTGTCGGCGTTGACTACAATACTCTGGTAACATTCTCAGGAAAAAGAGTGTCCTATATAGGGTTATGGTTAGGGTTAGGATTAAATCCGGGTCTCCCGGGTCATTTGCGAACACTCTACCCTCAAGGCCAATTGGTTCAGTAGTGAGGCTTTTGTTCTAAAGCTATGTAGAGCCAATCCTTCGTCGCCATTACTCCTCTGTCAACCCTGACCCGGAGTTTCGGTTCTATCTATGAGTCAAATATGTTTTTTTAAATTCAGATATATGCTTCAGAATGTTTTCTTTTCATTGCTAAATCTATTTTTTAAATTCTCCTAATGTTTTTAATACTTACAAACACCTAAAAAACGAGGTGTCTATGGTGTAATGGTTATCATAGTTGGGAATGGACACGTCGACCCGAGTTCAAAACCTAAACAAGGCTGTTTGTATTTTGCATAGAGCTTGTAATCTTGCGAATTTATGAATCCAACTATTCTCCCTCCAGCTATGGCTGACTGAGCTATAAAACCTGAGTATGGCAATGGGTCTAGGAGAGAGATAACTGACTAATTGGCCTAGAGGGTACAGTGTCCGCAAATGACCCGGGAGACCGGGATTCAATCCTAGTTCGAGTCTTACCAAAGATTTAAAAAATGGTACTTGATACCTCCTTGCTTAACAATCAGCAAAATATGGTACGTAACAAGGGTAAATTGGTGAAATCCAGGGAATGAGTAACGCCCTCTCCTACATCCCGGTGTAATAGCTATTGAAAAGGGAGCCTTCGGTTCGCCCTCACCAACAACTTTCTATCCCTTGGTCTCTCGTAATTCATGTTAACAATCATATGCTACAGTCTTCTATCTTACCTGAAATTCTTTCTTTCTTTCTTCCTTTCTTTCTTTCTCAGTCTGTTATCTATTTCTCAATATTTTTCTCTAAATATATACGTGCATACATAAATTGATGCATGTGTGTGTGTGTGTGTGTGTGTGTGTGTGTGTGTGTGTGTGTGTGTGTGTGTGTGTGTGTGTGTGTGTGTGTGTGTGTGTGTATTAATATATCTCCAAGTATTTTTGCAGAGGTATCATACGCATGCACAAGATCTCTGACGCCACATTAAAAATGTTCTCATGTCAATCTATTCACTTATATATATATATATATATATATATATATATATATTTGCATAATTCTGTTCTTTTCTTGTTTAACAAGCTAGGTATCCGTTTATATTATAATTTGCTTATTGGTTACAACTGATGTCACCATCAACTCTGAATGATTCAATGAATATTAAGCATTTATATATTTGTCTTTGTGTTGCAAGAATTAGCAATTTAAACTTAAAACAGATCATTCAGATCTGCTTAGAAGACCAGAGGGAGTTATCGTGAATACGAGAAATGTCACTATAGGAGAATAAAATTAAAATATGATATAAATTGATTGTTTTAAAAAAGAAATGAAAATTGTACGTGTTAAAATTAAAGTGTAATCATCAACGCGGCTTGACAAACTCTAAAGATAGTTACAAAATCGTTACAATAGGATATTCAAAGTGAAATTCAAAAAATTGAGCACACAAATTTACCACAACCTAGCTTTTCAAAAAGAAAAGAACAAAATTATACAAATTGGCATAATGGTTAGAATGTTCGCCAATGGCCCGGGAGTCATACCAAAGACTTAAAAATGGTACTTGATGCTGCTTTGCTTAACACTCAGCTTTATAAGTTAAGGATCAAGGGTAAAGTAGAGCAATCCAGGGAATGGAGTTGCGCCCTCCCCTACACCTTGGTGTCGTAGCTACCGAAAAGGGATCCTTCGGGTCACCCTCAACTACGGTCGCCAACTTTACTTACTTTTTTATTTATATAGAAAATGTATATATGTATATCGATAGATAGAAAGGCATGATGTGGCGTATAGGCACCTCTGGTAGTGTAATGGTTCACGAGCCAACTTGCAAACATTCATGAGTGAATTAGAATCTCATTGTATGTCCCATTCACTAAACCTTGTGCCACAACTAAGTGAAATGCTAGTAAATTACTAATATGGCGTATGAAAATTTATAGATGTATGTGATATCTCTATAAAAAATTCTGGGAGATACATTAATGAAATAATAAAAAAGGGCATACACATTCATATAAATACTTATATATAAATATATATATGTGTGTGTGTGTGAAGAAAAGCAAAGTAATCCATTAGGATTACTTAGTTTTCTATTTTCTTCATACTGTCAGATTTATTTCTATAGTTTATTTTGCCAATGGTCTGGAAGACCGGGGCTCAATCCCAAGTTGACTCATACCAAAACTTAAATAATGGTACTTGATATCTCCTTGTTTAACACTCAGCATCAAAAGTTACGTACCAAGGGTAAAGTAGTACAATCGCCCGTTCCTACACCTCGGTATAGTAGTTATTTAAAAGGGAGACTTCAGGTTGCCTTCTTCTACAGTAGTCAACTTTTCTTACTTAATATATATATATATATATATATATATATATATATATATATATATATATCTTTAAAATATCCAGTCAGTGTCCAAGGACAGTAGGTGCGAATTATTCTTTACATAAAATTCTCCGTCGAAATAAATTTATAATCCCGACTTAACCGAGTTTGAGTCTCCATCAAATTGTACTATATATATATATATATATATATATATATATATATATATATATTATAAGAGTGTTGGTTGTCAACAAATCACTTTGTGGTTATTTGTCGAACCAAGTGAAATATAATATTGAGAGTATTCAATATCTAGGATAGAGCTATTATATAATAATGATAATATATATATATATATATATATATATTCAATCCATGGAAAATATTCTGGGATCTTTTGGTTTCTTAAAGTTTTGCCTAATGAATGTTGTTATAAACTTCAAGAAACCTAATGTCGCAGAATATTTTCCCGGGATTAAATACATATATATATATATATATATATATATATATAAAATATAAATTTATTATCATTATATATATATATATAATCGAACAAGAGCAATGTTGAACAAATCTAGAATACTTTGGCCAATGTCGGAATATCTTAAAGACTTTCCCTCAGTCGATCTTGAGAGACAAACCTAGATAGTAACTTTTAGTGCGTTCAGTGTAATGGTTATCGTCTTAAGAAATGGAATCGGTGACCAGAGTTTAAATCATAAACCAAACTATTTGCTTTCTTCTTAGTGCTAATGCTCAGAGTAAAAGCATGAATTTTTCTCCCTTCACTCCAGCTATGATTAAATGGTAGGGCAAACCGAGTTCTTTACACTTGATAAAGCAACGGGCC
>CAUZXS010004420.1:0-67500 GCA_963585895.1 Sepioteuthis lessoniana
CGCCTGAGTCATAAACCCAATTAGCGTTTAAAGATGTTGTCAAAAACAACCTCATCGATCAACTCGGAAATAAGTGATCTACGACTGATGTAGAACATTGAGTATCGAACACTTCACCTAAAAAAAGATCAATTCAGAACCAGGACTTGACCTCGGTCTCTGACACTTTTCAGCCTGAAAATCTCTTTGGGGTTCTGCTTACATCCAGTCGCACTTGTTTCTTATATAATATTTCATGATAACAAACAATTGTCGGCCCATTTAACACAAATCTTTCAGCAGCAACCTACATGTAACTTGTTTGTCACATTAGCAACTGAGCTTGCAAGTAAAAATCCCCCCCCACTGTACTTTTTGAGGAATTGCAAAGATTGACTTCTTATGTAAAGAGGTGGAAGTAACTACGCCTCTTTCTCTCTCTCCCCCTCTCTCTCTCTCTCTCTCTCTCTATATATATATATATATATATATATATATGTATATATATATATATATATATGTATATATATATATATATATATATATATATATATATATATATATATATACGACTGCTGCTTTCACCATATCAGGACGAATGTGGCTTTTCAAGCAAAAAAACATATCTAAATTCTCAGAAAACATAAAATTTCATTTAATCCTATTTATCAACCCCTCCGCTCGGGCAGGATATGACACAAGGTCAGTTTTTAGCGGAGTTTAACAGGTTTGATTTCAGAGTTTTCATTCTAGTCTAGTTGCCTCACTAAGGCTGAAGAACCTAGTTTGCCCTACTATTTACCCATAACTAGAGGGAGAATAATTGGATTCATACCTTTCCCAAGGGTATTAGTACTATGTGAAATGCAATCAGTCTCGTCCAGGATTTGAACTCGTATCGCCGTGTTCATTTCCTACGGCGATAACGACTACACCACGGGCACCTCCATTTTTAAATAAATAGAAAGTGAAAGATTCCATGCTATCCGCACAGCTTCATGATCCTATTTACCCAACCCCTCCGCTCGGGCAGGATATGACATAAGGTCAATTTTTAAGCGGAGTTTAACTAGTTGCCTCACCAAGACTAAAGAACCTAGTCTGTCCTACTATTTACCCATAGCTGGAGGGAGAATAATTGGATTCATACCTTTCCCAAGGGTATTAGTACTATGTGAAATGCAATCAGTCTCGTCCAGGATTTTAATGAGAAACTACTGAGATAGAATTTCCATCTATTTTAGCCCTCACTCTTTATTTAATATCATTTCCACGTCTGTGACAAGTATTTTATTTCAGTTTAATTTCATTATCTACCAGTGGGTTTCTTTCTTGACTGAACACATGGCTTTCCCTAGATTTGCTTTTGTATACCCTCCTATATAAATGGAAAGTGATATTAATTTTCACTGGAGAAAGTTCAATTTCGAAGGTTTTTTTGTAATTTTAGTTTTTGCTTTTAAATTCAAGATTCTTATATGTAACTATGAACAGCTCCCTCCAAATACAACGATCTCCAGCTATAATCTCGCAGTCATCAGCTGTCATATTTGTAGATTCAATGGCCTTTCGACAGCCCCGTCATTTTATCTTTGGGCTATGTTGGGGTGTTTTCCATTAGTAATCTCTTCATAAGGCAAATGTATGGGGCTGTATTCTATCATTTATTCTAACTAGATATCCATGCCAAATTATTTAATGCTTCCATTTTGTCGTAACACGAACACTTACTTATTAATATGTTAAATTTACTCCTCTAATTCTTCGAAAATATTGTTTATGAATGCATTCTGGCTGTTTTCTATAATATAACTTGTTAACACATATTTTATAGAAAAAATAAATCAGTGTACAAGCATGGTTTGGTTTGGTTTTATGGTATATCGACTATTTTAGGTTATTTAGTACCAAATCCTCTTTACACACACACACACACACACACACACACACACACACACACACATATATATATATGATTTGTAAACACATTTTGTTAATAAGATTCTTAAACGAGCCGAAGTTATTTTTTGCACACAGTTAAATGGTTTCAAGTATTGGTATATAACAGCCATAAATTAACATCGGTCATTTGTTTGCACACATAGTTTGTTCTATTTGACCCATAAATACGACCCTATCAAGCGCTATCTCTCCGGACCAGAGTGAACCAGGGAGCAATGACAATGAAGGTGTGCTCTACATTCCTTAAAACTCCAAAGCCGGAGCCTCACCATCAGATCGTTTAATTTCATATCTATGATACACGTTGGGGGAGGGTCATACCCTTCTGTAGAAATGCAGCCTGTGTATTGTACAGCCTCAGCCGATTGGGCTATCCCAAGCAGGTAATATCACTCCAGGCCAGAGTGAGCCTGGGTGCAATGACAATAAAGGGATATTCTACATGCAGTTTTTATACTTGTAGTCTTCATTACATTTAAAGACATGTTTGTTACGATTCCCTATTTAAAATAATATATCTATACAGATCAATTAAAAATACATATTTCTAAAAATGAGGAGAAAATATCGTGGTGTAGTGGCTAACGTACTAGACTTCGATATCCTGGTAAACGAGTTCGAACACCAGCTGTACTATTCCGTCTATTTCAGACTAATATGGTTAGCAAAGATATGGAATCCTTTATCCAAAAGCTATTCGCTAGAAGGCTCCAAAACTGGAGCCTCACCATCCGATGGTTTAATGTCATATGCAGGAAATTCGTTCAGGGTTGTCTTACCCCTCTTTAGAGATGCAGTCGGTGAATTTTACAGCCCCAGGCGACTGGGCTAATACAAGCATCCTATGTTTTTACCCAAACCCTCCACCATGAGTAGGATTCAACGTAAGGCAAATTAGTCCAATGGAGTACAAATAGTTTGAATTCTGAATTTTCTTTCTCCTAGACTGGTTGCCATATAACATAGAGACCCCAGTCTACCTAACCATTTATCCATAGCTGGAACGGGTATAGTTGGATTCCGGCCTTTCCAGAGTATTAACACAAAGTGAAATGCAAACAGCCTCCCCCAGGATTTGAAGCCGGAGAGCAGACATCATTTCTTTCGACGATAATCGTTACTCTACACGCATAGTATACCTTTGCTGCTCCCATAGGCGTTACCCCAGTTTTCTAAAGACGATTATCTATTTCAATCTTAACGAAGATTTCACTCTCATAGGCACGAAAGCCGTTAAATGTTCTTCCTCAATATATAAACTTGTCAATAATTACAATGCACTCTTCCTATACACGGATTTTGGCTCACAATAAAGATTCCTACTTGATGATTAAAATGTTAACACAACAAACAGCAATTTACAGATCATACTTGTCTTTAGCAAATCAATGTTGGAGTATAAAAGAAACATTATTAAAGACAAACGTTTTAGTTTTCGATTCAAATCGTGTGATGTTAAAAAATTGCCAAATGCCACGATTACAATCCTTAAATCTTATGCGGGCGACCATTACAAAGTATATCGTAGGAACTCGGATATCAACCGACATATTCCATTCTTGATTGGTTTTAAAATATTTCCACATAGATAAACTTAAGCCATCAATGCCATCAAGAGAAGATCTAATTATAGCCAATTTTTCTACGTTTTTAAATCAAACGGGAATATATTCACTTTAATTTCTTCCATTGACAAGGCTTTGGAATTGATTCTCCTTTGAAAGATTGTCACAGAAATATCACTTTCTATGTTCATAGGAATGTCTACCTACGTAAAACTGTTGGAAGCTTTTTATGTCATCAAGAAAGTAGTCCACTGGATGATTATCAAATCAATTTTTTTTTCAGTCATAAAAAAGATGATTATTATCTTTAATCGTACTCATTGACTTTTCACTTCATTCATAAATGTTTAGTTGGTTCGTTGGTTTTTGCAAGTCAGCGCTTGTTGGTTTATCTAATATCTATTAACATTTTGTTTAACTATTCAGGCCACCCTTTCTTCCTAAAAAAATCTCCCACATTATGTTAGGTTACAAAATTTTAGATATCTCCATAAAGACTCCATCATCATCATCATCATATCGCGCTGGTAGCACGGATATCCCTGACCCTCTCTCGCCACTCCTCCCTATCGTTCATCGCCCTAGGTAGGTCTTCAGGACAACATCCTGTATCCTCACATAGCTGCTGAATGTACGTTCGAGCTGGTCGTCCTGCTTTTGCTCGGCCATGTGTGGGGATCCATAAGAGTACATCTCTTATGAGTTCATCTCTGCTTCTCCAGCAGTGTCCTGCTTGTCTGGTTCGTCTAACTTGAATAGTTTTCGTGATAGGGGGCAGGTGGCCGTACAGTTGGTGTCTTGTGGGGTGCTGCTGCCAGGACTTGTTCAGGATTGCACGCAGCATTCTTGTGTAATTGCCATCCAGTTTCTTCTCCAGCCGTTTTGTTAGCATCCATGTAGTGCATCCATATAGCAGTATCGATGTGACCGCTGCCTGGAAGAAGCTGCGTTTCATTTTATCGGTTAGGTCTGATTTCCATATAATCGATAGCCTATTGATAGCTGTCCATGCTTTCGTTAACCTCGTTTCGATGTCCTTTTTGGTTGATTCGACATGGAATCTCTTATTTTTTTCCTGCTATGAGTTAAATAGAATTTGATTCTATTTTTTTCTCTTTTACCCTTCTACAGACACATTAAAGCACCATCAACTCAATGATTTGTTAAAAGACATCCATTCTAACATTATAATGGGATCAAATGGAACGTGCTCAACATTTTCACATTTCACGTTCAACAGTTCAACAGGGAGGCAATTTAATGCAGATACCCTCCCAGTGTTAATTTTTATTATTGCTAATTGAATTTCAGCATAAAGTTGGCAATCAGTCCATTTCAAATTTTGTCTCACATAGATGAATACTCCTTAGAACATAAACGATAATCTCTAATGGATGATCAAATAAATGGGTGCAGTGCTGTTGCCTTCGCTCAAGGATTTTTGTGGTTTATTCATAATGGTGTTGTCCCTTGATCTCAGAGGAGCAATGAAAGTAGTAAGTGGACCAAACATTTCCTGTATGCGGTCGTAGAAAAATATAAGATCATTTTTATCAAAAACACTCAAAATTCCAGATAAAACCTTTGACGTCAACTTATTTTACATTTTCTTCAGTTCACGTTGTAATATACGTTTGGATTCTGTATATTCCTACCTAGTTGAAATGAGTGCTTATTCTGCAGTGTGCTTACACAAAGTGGTCTTTTACTTTTCAGGAATTGATTGATAACAGATTCGTTATCTTCTAACCAGACTTTATGTTTCCTCACTCTAAATTCAAATACATCTACACCAATTGTTTTCCCAAGTACCATCAAAGTTTTCCCATGTACCATCAAAGTCCAAGCAATCTAGTATTGTATACTTGTCATAGACCCAACCAAGAACATAATCAACGATAATGAACCAACTTCAATGAACGAAACGAAACACACTTCTTTATAAAAATATATCTCTCTCATTTTATTCTCGAAAGGGGCACACAGTTTGTGGTAAGTTTGAGAGATAGATGGAGAGACATATACTCAGGGAGGGGACTTCTTGTCCCATATCTTCTTTCGGGAGTCGGAGGGTGCCAATGCTTGCATCCCCTTTCAAACTGTATCATCAGAGACGACACTAACGCTTCTGATCGACTCTCGATTCGGACTGGACTCAGTCTAAATCTGACCGCGTGGTTCTCATCACGTGGTCTCCTTCCGGTTACACACCTGCTCGACCGGCCTACCCCGACGCACTGTTTACTAATCACAACGTGACAGTTTGTCAAAGCACCCGGGGTCACCAGGAAAGAACCCACAATCTATGTCAACAGTCATTATATAACACAAGTCGTTCAGTTAAGTTTGCACAAAAATCTTTTTATTTTAGTTTATTAACATCGAGACACTTCCGGACGTTCACTCCAACACGCACAAAACTTATCTCAGCCACATACAGCACAACGCATGTACTATATAGAGATAATCTTATAACGTCCGCGGGTTTTGATGAAGTTTATGATATGGCTATGTTTTAATCTTATGTTGGTCCAGGTAAACTTTTATTGAATTTTTTACCGATCTTGTGTGTGTCCAGGTAAACTTATATTCAAATTTTTACCGATCTTGTGTGTGTCCAGGTAAACTTACGTTTAATCTTTTACTTGTGTTTTGATTTTTGTGAGTCCAGGTCAACTTAAATTCAATTTTTTACCCATCTTGTGTGTGTCCAGGTAGATTTATATATAATTTTTTTACCGATCTTGTGTATGCCCAGGTAAACTTACGTTTGATTTTTTCTTATGTTTTGATTTTTGTAGGTCCAGGTCAACTTATATTCAACTTATATTTTTTACCGATCTTGTGTGTGTCCAGGTAAACTTATATCTAATTTTTTACCGATCTTGTGTGCGTCCAGGTAAACTTATATCTAATTTTTTACCGATCTTGTGTGTGTCCAGGTAAACTTATATCTAATTTTTTACCGATCTTGTGTGTGTCCAGGTAAACTTATATCTAATTTTTTACCGATCTTGTGTGTGTCCAGGCAAACTTATATCTAATTTTTTACCGATCTTGTATGGGTCCTGGTAAACTTACATTTAATTTTTTAGCGATCTTTTGTGCGTCCAGGTAAACTTTTATTTAATTTTTAAGTGATAAAGAATATTACAAATAGTCAAATTGAGCCTTGCACAAAGCTCAGGTAGCTTCAGCACACTTGCATTTCATCAATGACATATTGACCCAAGTTATTCCATATCCCAATATGGCTGCCAACGCGTGCTTTAAAATCACCAAACATAATCAATTTATCATCATTTGGCGTCGGAACAATAGAAGTGTGAAGGGCTTAATAAAAGTCGTGACAGTCTCCACATCAGCCTGGTGGATTGGAATGTAAACAGTGAATGAAGTCGCATACCATCTACGCTAAAGTTGGATACGTAGTTTCATTATGCGATCATTAACACTTAAAGTAATCCCCAGCCCAAATTTGCCAGGGTTGTTTTAAGAGCTAATCCAACATCCTCTCCCCCTCGTTGACTATTTGGCTTTCCAACCCAAAAGAGTTTATAACCTGCTGATACTCCAATCAGTCGTATTTCCGCGACGGCAGCAATATAAATCGATCATCTCAGGAATTATTTCGTCACAAATGCCGTTCTTCTTTCAGAACGTTTCGGAGAACTATGATCTAGAAGAATTCTAACATTATAATAGCAGATATTAAGTCCAATCTCATCATGTAAATATGGTTTTATGGTTTTTTTTTTCGTCAGAAATTAATCACCGTTAGCTGTAGGAAACTAACGAGTGTTGAAGAGACTGGCAATGTTTAATTTACCCTTTTTAGCACTTTCCCTGTAGTCTGACTGAGCAGTGGTTTCCAAAAGAGGGCTGCTCAGCATCTCAAACGGGCTCAGTCTCAGTTACAGAAAGACACAACAACGATGTTTGAATAAGATTTCTGCCGCCCACATGTAGATATGTAACTAGATGCCTCCAATTGGCCAAGTTTGTATACATCGCTACACTTCCATCGGTATAAAACTTTTCGGGAGAAAGGTTGGCAAATGAATAATCGTAAGAGAACATTTGTACATCCTGGTATTATAGTGACCAACGTCTGAACAACACAAATACCACTCTATAAGTCTTCATGATTATTATTCTGTGATTAGAAGAAGCAAGATAATAAATAACCATATCAACACACACACACACACACACACACACACATATATATATATATATATATATATATGAATAGATATAATTTCATTTGTAATTATATATATATATATATGTAATTAGGTCAGGATGGCTGCACAGATTTTTTCTGAACCTCTCACCACCCGTCCCTCTAATCAATCGCTCCAGGCAGGTTTTCTAGACTGCATCCAATGTCCGCACTGAACAGATTATAAGTACTTCTTTGGTGGTCGGCTAACACTGGCACATCCATGCGCAGGAGTCCATTAGAGAATGTCGCCTATGTGTTCCTCCTTGCTTTTCCAGCAGTGCTTATCATGTCTTGTTCGTCTTAATCGAATGGTTTGTGAGATGGGAAGTTAGTGGCCGTACAGTTGCTATTTGTGGTGTGTTGCTTCTAGGATTTTTTTCTAGACAGTACTTAGCATTCTTATGTAGTTATCTTCTGGCCATTTCTCTATGTGTTCTGTCTGCGCCCAGGTGGTGTATCCATTGTAGTATGGACACAGCCATAGCTTGGAAGAAATCACGAATATTTTATTGTATATATCAGATTTCCATATGATCGATAACGAGTCAATCGTATTTTATGCCTTCACTAGATTTATGTTGATATCAGCTTCCGTAGATGAGATATTGCTGCCGAGTTATATGAACTGGTCAACTAATTTTAGAAGCTGGCCACTTCGAGTGTACATGGCGCATTTTTCTTACGACACATGTACTCTGTTTTATTTATATTTACGTAGTGGCTAATGATTCCGGCAGTTTGCTCTCGGCTATGCAGTAGGGATTCTATTGGAGCTGGTGTATTTGCGAGAAGCGCTAGGTTATCTGCATAATCTGCATCTGTCATCATTTCTGTTGTATACCGTCTGCTTCTTGCCTTTTTTTAATGTGCTATCATTTTCTTTGTTAGATCTAATGTAGTCTCGGCGGAGTATAAACATGCCGTTAGTATATCTCCTTGCATGACTTCAGAAACTTTATCGAAGAAGTCAGTGTTAAGTTCTTGATTTCGTACTTTTGTAAAGCGTGGCATACTCGAAGTATGTCGTAAAAATTTTCTTGTCTTCCAAACTTCAGTGGCTACTTCTTCAAGGCCTGGTGTTTTTCTCGGTTTAATTTTTTTTAATAGTGTGTCAATTTCTTACTCCATAAACTTTCCTAGTTCAACGTTTAGTTTGCTATTAAG
The DNA here is from genome assembly GCA_963585895.1 of Sepioteuthis lessoniana. Taxonomy (NCBI): domain Eukaryota; kingdom Metazoa; phylum Mollusca; class Cephalopoda; order Myopsida; family Loliginidae; genus Sepioteuthis; species Sepioteuthis lessoniana. Next base: position 8,899 of record CAUZXS010004420.1, read on the forward strand.
GATTTTTTGACGGGTCTGTGAATGATTTCAGGAGGATTTTCGAGCAGATTCTTGAGATATTCTGTTCACTTTTGTATTCTTTCTTCTTGGGTCGCAGGTTTTAGTTTTGCCCTGTCAGTGCTCTTTCTTCCGTTCCCTTTATTTACTGTCTGTCTGGCTATTAGCGACTGTCTATATTCTACTGAATTTCTAATCTCATTCATATGGCCTTGAATGTGTCCTAATTGTTTTTTGATTTGAAAGTGAATAGTTTGTATTTAGATATTTTTAAATCAGTCGTTAAATCTCATTTATTTACACACAGTTAAATGGTTTCAAGTAAAGTTATTTAATACTAATAATTCTATCTATTATCAATCATTTTCGTATACAGTTAAATGGTTATCGTTGTAGGAATTGGACACGGCGACACGAGTTCAAATCCTGGACGAGACTGATTGCATTTCACATAGCCCTAATACCCTTGGGAAAAGTATGAATCCAATTATTCTCCCTCCAGCTACGGGTAAATAGTTGGGCAGACTAGGTTCTTCAGCCTTGGTGAGACAACTAGTCTAGAAGAAGGAAAACTCTGAATTCAAACCTGTTAAAATCCGCTTAAAAATTGACCTTGTGTCATATCCTGCCCGAGCGGAGGGGTTGGTAAATATGGTTAAATGGTTATAAGTATTGCTAATAACAATATTTATATTCAATATTGATTATTTTTTCGCCCACAGTTAAATGGTTTGAAGATATTGCCTTTTAACATTAGTAATTCTATTTATCAATCATATCTATTTAATACGAACAGCTTGCACACTGATGCGTGGTTTCAAATAACTAATAACAATAATCCTTAATAAATAATGGAATAGTACCATTTTACCTTTAGATGGGGCCCTAACAGGTACTACCACTCATTGCAGAGTGGACTTGAGAGTAATGGAACGTAACCATTTAGGTTTTGTACATTCATTTAAGAGATTTTTATGGTTATCCAGCTATTCTTGCTGATCCATTGTAACAGAATTGTGATTTCGATCCTCATTGGATGCCCTATACTTGCGGCCTGGTACCAAATTTATACTATGGTTGGTATTTTTGGAGATGTGTTTAGTGTAACGGTTATCGTCGTATGAAATGAAATCGGAGATCATGTTTCAAACCCTGGACGAGTCTCTTAACGTTTCACTTCACGGTAATGCCCTTGGAGTACATCTCGCGGGGTTAATAAGCAGTATTAGCACAGCATTGTTCGTGAGTGTGATGCTTACTGGGAGCTCAATTCTTAAAAACTTGCGTCACAACTAAGAAAAGCTTACTAAATAAATAATGCCCTTAAGAAAGGTAGGAAACCAACTTTTTATCCTTCCAAATATTGGTAAATAAGAGTCTTTGTTAGACAACCAGTCAGAGCGAAAGAAAACGCTAAATTCTAACCAGCTTTACTCCGCTTAAAATTGACCTTCTGTCACACCCTATTTGTCGTGGAAGGATTTGGTAAATATTAAGAAGTAGTTAAACAAAAATTGAAACTTATGATTGAATGATCACAACTAATGAATTGTCTTTTTATATAGGAAATACGAGGTGCATACGATAAGTTTCCAGACATTTTTCGTATGGGCATTTAAAATTGTCGTAGACTCTTGAATATTCATTATATTATTGCTATACATCTTATGAGATGACTGACCAATTTTTAGGATTTCAGGTTCAAATGACCAGCTACAACAAGAATTGGAATACACCCTACTAAAGCCTTATTGTCACATGGTGAATTTCAAAAATACACTCTGACACTTTAGAAGAACGATATGCAATAAAATACGCTTTTAAAATTGAAAAAAATGCCACAGAAACGTATTGAATGCTTCAACCTGCTTTTCGACCATCTTGCATGAATCGAGCATCAGTTTTTGAGTGGCATAAGAGATTCAAGGAAGGCAGGGAGTCTGTGAGGGATGATGAGAAGAGTGAGAGGAGTAAGGAAGTCAATACATCAGAGTTGATTGGACAAAGGGTTAGGGTTACTATGTTGAGGTTTTAAGAGAGTTCAGCAAGCGATTCAAATCGGGTCAGGGGCATTTCCACCAGGACAATGCCCCAGTCCACAACTCCATTCTTGTCACAGGCTATTTGACCAAGATGGGCTTCAAGACAGTTCCACAGCCTCCCTATTGTCCAGACGTTGCTCCCTGTGACTTTTGCTTATTCCCTTAGCTCAGAAGCTGTCATTATGAGACAATTGAGGAGATGAAAGATTCTGTGACGAAGGTCATTGACACGCTTACACAAGAGGACCTCCATGGGGCCTTCCATAAGTTGTTGGAATGGTACAATAAGTGCATTGCAGCCGGAGGAGATTACTTCGAAGGGGACTAGAGTTTCATGTGTGCACTATCAGTAAAAGTGCCCATACGAAAAAAGTCTGGAAACTTATTGTATGACCCTCGTATATCATAACCATCAACTAGCTGTTTTTTTTTTCCAGTAAAGCACTTTAAAGAAGGAGCTTGAATTATGCTGTTACATGAAAACATAGACCTCTCGGTTGCGAGTTTACTGCTCTTACGATGTAGGCACATCAATGTTTCAGAAGGTATTTTCTGAGAACGTCATAAAAGTTACGATGAGGGAGAAAATTTAGAAACACACGATGATAAAGAAAAATCCATTATCGATTTAGATGTGAAAAAAGAACGTATCGATATATTTTTGTACTATTCATAACACTATAGACGAAGACGAAATTAAAAAAAAAAAAAAAAAAAGAAAGGGTTGAGAAGAAAGAAGAATGAAAAGGAACGAAAGATAGAATAAACCCACGAAAGAAAGAAGAGGGAAGACGTAAGGAAAGAACGAACGAAAAAAGAAAAGAAATAAAAGTTAAGAGGAAAGGAAGTGAAGAATAAACAGTCGGAAGAAAGAAAAGGGAGAAGAAAGAGATGAAGCGAACAAAAGAAAAAGAAGGAAAAATATGAGGTTTGAATAAAGAAAAATTCATTGCAAAAAATGATCAAAAACAATACAAAACTCTAATTCGACGCGAAAAAGAATATATGACATTTTGACCTTTTCCAGATCTGCGATCTTATTTAGTATTGGGCAGTAATAACAGGTCAATGCTGCTACATGCAACCGTACTAAATCATACACGCACACAGTTGTAAACACGCATGCACATCCCTAGACACACAAATGCATACACAAACGCATGTGTATACAAGCTTTTCCTCCAAACGTTTTGTAAGAGTCTAAATGGTGCAACCATACAGTAGTCCTGACACAGCTTCGACTTGGGAGAATTTCCATTTTATTTTATTTCTTTTATCAATAGCAGTTCATGCCTTACCTATCCATACATTGACATAGCTTTCAGTAGATCAGATATTTCTTATAAGATAAGGGAACTGGTCAACTAATTTTAGAATCAGGTCACTTAATGAGGAGATTTGATTATATTGCTTAAAAACATGAACTCTGTTGTATATGTATTCACGTGTTGACTAATACCTCTTGCTGTCAATTCAATGCTTTAAAATGTTCGGCTTGAACGGCGTGTATTTGCAAGAAGTACAAGTTCAATGGAATAATCTGTATTAGTAAGTTTTTTTTCCATTTAGAATATTATGAAATCAAAAAAGACATTATCAGTCATTAAAAATCATAGGCAATATTAAAAAACGTAACAATTTTTAAATAGATAAATTCCCGTGCAAATTTATCTCTAATAAGTATATTTAAAATCAAACACTAATTTTTTTTCTCTGCGGTTGAGATTTCCAGTAAATAATACCTAATATCGCCATTTTGAATTGTGTGAAGTTGCACTCGAAATAATTAGATATTCGCAGTTTTACTTCAGAAGAACATGAACTTTTTCTAATTGAAAAATGTATACAAATATATGAACGATACTAAATATTGTGTTGAGTCATAAATGATTTCCGTTTTAGCAAAATATAATTTATTCAAAGATATTCTAACAATGAATTAATTTCAATCAATATCATAGTCGTCATTCTTTTCATTCACCTCTTGCCATTTATCAAGTAGTTTGTTTATTCCTCTCAAGTTAAATTCAGCTGGTTTCAAGCTCAAGAGATTATCCACAAAAGTTTTCATCTGATCTTCTTAAAAATTGTTTTTGTCATTCGGAATATTTTGTTGAGAATGAAAATAATGGAACTTTCTCAGTGCGAAGTGGATATGGTGGATGAGGTAGAACCGATTTGCCTAAATCCAATATTTTTTCCTGCGTGATTTTTGCTGAATCATGGAGTAGCATAAAGTTTCTACTAATGACGAATAATGGCGTTTTCTGAGAAGATTTTCATGCTCACTTTTCCTATCTCTTTTCAAGTAGCAACAGAAAGTGGATTGGGATGTAATGAGTTCAAGTGCTTATTACCGATTACTTTTGCGTGGATTGCACTCCATCAATTCTCTCAGAGAATATTGACCGAGGTCTGATGAGCGTCTGGGTCTAGGTTCGTCTCTCAATGATGTATCGACAGAATAAAATTTTTAAAACCAGTCTTCGAATCAGTAAACTTGGCCATAGCATTACTTATTTTCGGTAGTATTTTTATCATTCTTAAATAGCCACAAGGCTGTGAATTGAATTACCAGAAAATCCGCCGAACACCTACGTACGGGAACCCTGGACAGCTTTTTCGACACTATTATGTCTCATCTGCAGTGTGTACTGTAATCACCACCACTGGAGATCGAACCAGTGACCACAGATTGTAGTGCCGAAACTCTACAACAGCCATCTGTTCATATCGCACACAAGTGGCGCCAAATCAACTAGTCATGGTAATTGCTCGGCCAAATAACCTAAATCATTCAATTGATAATTCAATTCACAATATTAATTCCTCTACTTAAAAAATAAAAATATGTACAACCACAAAGTTGCTTGTGCAACATGCACTTTTTGTTCTCTCGTTTTAGAGGCATCAACTCATAGAATAAATTATGATACACACTATTTCATTACTGAAAAAGTGACTGATGAACGCAGTCTTTAGTAATTTTTGGTTGCGTTTGAGGTTTAAAATGTGGAGTTCTAATGTTGTATGGCCGCATAATAGATATACAACTATACACATATACATGCAGAAACATAATCAACAATAATGACGAACGAACACACTTCTTGACCCCCAGTTCCTTTGTCTTTAGCAGCACTTCTATCTCTTTCTGCTGGGCTGCTCAACCGGAGGTCCTGAGCTGGTTCTCACTACAGCATCTTATCTCCAGCTAATTGACTCCAACTAACTGAACCTGTCTATGGCCCCGGGTTATATAATTGCTTTACGTTCACCTGCTTCCTGTGAACGTCGCATCTGACCCGTCGACAGTCATGGTTATACCCTGATATCTTCGACCGGATGTACCTGTTCCCTGATTGACGGCTGAGTAGAAGGTCAATATGTTACACTAATCTACTTTTAAAAAACAGATATCATTTGTAACTCAACACATTAATATATATATATATATATATATATATATATATATATTAGCGCCAATGTATTTCAAAATTTTATCAAAGATTATAGACACGGTTTTTATTAATATTTTTCGACTGATTTCATGTTGTTCATATAGAATGTTTGCCTCAAGTCTTTAGGTAAATTATTCCAAATAATATGGTATCATTTGGTTTCTTTGTTTAAGGGCATATCAAAGCTTGTGGATTATTTTATTCAAAAGCCATCCTTTTAGAAGAATAGTAGTGGTACTATCTAACCCATAGTTGGGAGGATAAGGAGGTTCATACCTTTCCCAAAGGGATTAGTCCAAAAATGAACGTAATTGCCTGATTGGGTGTTCCTTTCAAGTTTTTTCTTTATACGTTTCGTAAGAATCCAGTCACATCTTGGAAGAAATCATTTTTTTATCTCATCCGAGAGAGAGAGAGAGAGAGAGAGAGAGAGAGAGAGGATTTCTATATTATTGATAGCATGGCAATAACAGTTCACGGTATGCGTATACTGACATATATATATATATATATATATATATATATATATATATATGCTAAATAAAACCGACCAGGCTTGTTCTGGTCTGCACCGTTTGGCTCGTCTGTCAAATCCGCCTGACATGAGTGTTGCGCAGCTAAAACCAACACTCCTTTGGCCTCAGGGGGCCGCCCACCTCCTAAGCTCTCCCCTGCTTCGGCGGGACTAGGTTTATTACTTGGTGCCTGAAACGCCCCTTTTAAATGAATGCTGACGGGACCATAAGCATTTTTGAAGCCACCGGGCGTGTCTTGGCTTTGCCCTGAGCCCGGATCCTACATTAAAAAAGGCTTTGTGCAGCATTTTAGTGTTCATGGGGCACTAAATAAGTACCTATGTGTATACTGACATCGCTTTCAGTAGATGAGATATTGGTGCCGATATATATGAACTGGTTAACTAATTTTAGAGACTTGCCACTTAAAGTTGAGATGGTTCCTTCTCATCTAAAACGCCTGAATTATGTTTTATTTGCATCCATGTAGAAGCCAATCCCCCTGTTGTTTGTTCTAGGCTATACAGCAAGGATTACTCTTGGTTAGTTGTATTTGTAAGAAGTACCAGATAATCTACGTAGTCTGCATCTGTTTTAAGTTCTACCGGATATTGTCTGCCTCTTACCTTTTTTGTGTAAAAGTGTTTTCTTTTATTAGATCCATTGACGCAAGTTGTATATAATCTAAGCATATTATAATCGTATATAGTGCAATGTATCACCTTGCAAGACTCTAGTGACAATGTCGAAGAAATCTGTAGTACCATCAAGTGAGCGAACCATTGCTTTAGAGTTTTCTGCAAAGCATCATTATAGCAGTAACAGTTTCTTTGGGGAGATCATATGCGATGTATATTTGTACCATCGTTCCTCGGTGAATAGTATGGAATTGAATGCAACTACTAAGAGAAGTGTTGCTTCGTGATTCCTTGCACATACTCCTTCAATGATTCGATTGATAATCAGAATCTGTAATGCTGTGTATTAATTTCAACGAAAGTCATTTTGATTTTTTCAAAGAATTTTTCTCAACTTCATGTCGGATACGATTTAGAAGCAGGTATTATAAACCTCAGCATCTATAGCAATATGAGATATGCCAATGTAGTCCCTAGCGATTCCGATGTCAACTTTCTTGGGAAGCGGGGGGTCACAAACTTTCGTCTGCATTTCTGTTGTATCTTGTTTATACATTGCGTTGTATAATCGAAGACGTATTAGCTCAATGTAAATAAAATCCACAGAGCAAATAGTTTTCCTTAAAAAAACAACAACAATCGGTCACTTTAAGATGATAAATTTATTTCCATCCTTTTGAAAGCATCTACATAAATCAGTGCTCTTAAAAATTAACAGAACTTCTTCTGATTAAACAATAAATGGATCAAAATAGATCTTTTGCATATTCACAACCAGACTGAAAAAAATATTTCTCCTATATAATAAAGCAAGCTTAAACCTATAAATCTATTATCTTAATGTGACCGATTGTTGGATATATATATATATATATATATATATATATATATATATATATATATATATATATATGTGTGTGTGGGGGGGAATGTATATATATATTTGATTTGGTTTCTTTGTTGTCTGGCGTATCAACTTTGGTAGGTTATTTAATTCCAAAGTCAACTGTGTTAAAGAACAACAGTGATACTTTCTAATCTATAGCTGGGGGGATTCATTATCATCATCATCATCATGTCACGCTATCTGCACGGATATCCCTGACCCTCTCTTGCCACCCCTCCCGAACGTCCATTGCTTCCGGCTAATCTTCATGGCTACATTTCGTATCGGCACAGAGCTGCTGTATGTATGTTCGAGCTGGTCGTCCTACCTTTGCACGTCCATGTGAAGGGGTCCACACCAGTATATCACTTATGAGCTCGTCCCTACTTTTACAGCAGTGTCCTGCATGCTAGGTTCGTCTAATTTTGCTAGTTTTCGTGATGGGGGGTTGGTGGCCGTACAGCTGCTTCTTTGTGGGGTGCTGTCTCCCGGACTTGTTCAATAGGGTCCATACCTTTCCGAGGAGTACGAGTGAATGTAATAACGTGACCGGAGTTCGAACTCATTTACCCCGATATTGCAGCCCAGTACGTAAGCAACTTCGCCCTCTTTGTATATGTGTATGTATGCATGTATGTGTGAATATACATACATAGATATGTGAACATATATATATATATATATATATATATATATATATACATGGATATCGTTCATAAATATGTCCGTATAGTGAGCGAAATGTTATTGACCTTTAAGTATTAAAATATTTGATAAATGCTATACATAATAATATAAATATTTCTTTTTTTCTTTTTTTTTTTTAGAAAATTATGCATATTTGATTACACCAACAAAATAAACGGAGTAACATTAGAAATTTCTATAAACATCCCGAAATTGAAAGAAAAATATCACACATATTGCGTATGACTGAAAACACTCACCTTATAGTCAAATTGATGTGTGTGACAAAAAATATCACGCACGTTGCGTTTGATTGAAAATAACCACATTATAGTTAAAGAAATTTATTTTTTCCCTTTGGTACACAGGTCGCGACATCACAGACGGCAAACCTTGGCAAGAGTGTAGAAAGAGATAATCAGAATTCTGTTACTTCTGTAGACTCTGCCACTGGCAAAAGTTTTTAAATTAAATCTGATTCTAAATCCCAACAGATTATGATCTTTTACTACGGCGAATATCAACGAATATGGCCGAGGGCAAGTTGTCATTTCATCTAACACTTAAGATATTTTCAAACATAAGTATATAGCTGAATTAAACATTCTTTTAAGATCAAGCAGTCAATTTTTTCTCACAGCTTAACTCCTTGAAGTGATTTTTTATCAAGAGGTCAGACCGCAATTTATGATTTTCAACAGAAGTGTTGGCTTGTGCCACCATACTGTAATTCTAGAGCGAGTCAAAAGTTTTCCCATATTTTGTGCACTTATTTGATGCTGTTGTCCAAGCTGTGGAAAGATACCAGTTGTGTTTGGTAGTATATCCATAGTGAGTGCGCTGGTACGTTGTGCATTGCGTTACTCTGTGGGTGACATGAAAGTCACAAAGATGAACGAGCAACTTATACTTGACGAATTTGAATTGAGCTATAATGTTACGGAAGCGAACATAAACATTTGATGTGTGAAAGTGGAATCGCAGAAGACTAAAGGGAATCCCTGAGGCGTAGTAAGTAAAGTGCTGGAGTGTGACATCATTGTAAGTAAGTTCAAACTCCACTCACCCTATATTGTTCACTTTCGAACTAATATCTATGGGAAAGGCATGAACTCCCTCATCATTCCAGTTATAGGTTTAGTAGAACCGCTATTGTTTTTCTATAAGGAAGCTTTTGATCTTAAATGACCCACGAAGGTTGATATGCCTTGAAACAAAGGAATGTAACAAAACAATACAACCAAATGGTGAAAGAAATTTTGCTCAATTTGGAAGAACTTAAACGATCAGGCAAACGTCAGATAGGCTTGAAACAGTGAATTATGAGATCGTGGTCTAAGCCATAGAGGCTCATCCGGCAAGTAGCTCTCGGAGAGTATCAGGAGATCTCGGCATCTCTCAGTCCATTGTGATTCGTCACTTTCGTGACCTCGGCAAAAGCAACCAGATCTACCAAATGTTGTTTCAAAAATATGGCAAAATATTTCTCACCCGTATATTCAGATCTAACTTATCACTAAAATCATGAGTGTAAATAGTTGAACATGCTTGAGCTTGCATTTCTATAAAAATATTACATTTTAGTGTATTCCTTATTTTCTTTAGCTCCGGTGGTCTAACACAGAACGAGATTTATTTCTTATTAATGAGCCCAGATTGGAGAAACGAGAGAAACTGTCTGCATAAAGAGCCAGTCAAAACAGAGCTACCAGAAGCTTTTTGGAGGGGCTAAGAATACACTCTACTTTGTCGAGGGATAACACCCTTAGAAGAGGTGTCCTGTATATGACATGCCGTAGCAGCAATAACGATTCTCTACAGAAATACCAAAGTGAAAGTACGTTCACCAGATGGAGACACAGAATACTTCGACATTGCAGCAGGAGTACTACAAGGGGACTTGCTCGACCCATACCTCTTTATCATCTGTGCTTAGAACATCGATTGATAAAATCAGATAAAACAGTTTCGAGCTGACAAAGAAAAGAAGCAGAAGGTACCCCGCAAAAAAAATCATGTCGATGACATGGCGATACTGGCGAATACACCGAACCAGGCTGAAATCCTACTACATAATCGGGAGCCAGCCGCCGCAGGCATTGGCCTGCATGTCAATGCACACAAAACTGAATATATGTGCTATAATCAAACCGGTGACATTTCCACACTAGGCGGAACTTCTCTGAAACTGGTAGACAAGTTCACCGACCTAGGTAGCAGTGTCTCATCAACCGAAAAAGATATCGACACGCGGCTAACGAAGACATGGACAGATATCGATAGGCTATCGATCATATGGAGATCTGACCTGACCGATAAAATGAAACACAGTTTCTTCCAGGCAGCGGTCGTATCGATACTGCTGTACGGATGCACTACTTGGACACTTACTAAACGGCTGGAGAAAAAGCTAGACGGCAATTACACAAGAATGTTGCGAGCAATATTGAACGAGTCCTGGCGGCAACACCTCACAAGGCACCAACTATACGGCCACCTGCCTCCCATCACGAAAACTATCCAAGTTAGACGAACCAGACATGCAGCGACGAGATCATAAATGATGTACTCCTATGGACCCCCACATATGGCCGAGCAAAAGCTCGACGACCAGCGCGAACATACATACAGCAGCTATGTGAGGATACGGGATGTAGCCCTGAAGACCTACCGGAGGCGATGAACGATATGGAGAAGTGGCGAGAGAGGGTCAGGGATGTCAGTGCTAGCGGCACGACATGATGATGATGATGATGATGATCTCTTCATTACCATTTCTTTCTGATCCATTTTGATCCATTTTGACAGTTTGAATCTGGGATGGTTCTATCAATGGATCAAATAAATTTGCTTAAAAATTATTCTTACATGTATTAGCTTATGCATTTGAGAAATGAATGATTTCAAAGGGGTAGAATTTTCTTGATGTAACATTCAAAAATCAAAATTCATACAGAAACACGATTACTGCACACACCCACACACATATATATGCAACCTAAAATAGTTGTCTCCCTCCTAGTTCCCTGTAAATACTTAATAATCTTCACCTTAACAGGATTACAGTTGAGTTATATTGAAGCTTAGGTAAAGCAATTGCCTAGCTCGGTTTTCATTATATATATATATCTATAATGAAAACCGAGCAAGGCAATATATATATATATAGTAAAGTGAGTGACCCGAGGGATCAATTTTCATTGGCTACTATACCGAGATGTTGGAGAGGGTGATACACATTTCCCTGGATCGCTCCACTTTACTCTTGATCACTACCATTTAATGCTGAGTGTTAAGCAAGGAAGTATCAAATACAATATTTTGAGTCTTTGGTAAGACTCGGCAGGGGATTGAACCCCAATTTCACGGACCATGCCTATCTATCTGTTATATAATTACGGAATGATTTTTTATAATAATCATTTTTCGTTAATTATATTTTATCATTCAGTTTGGTTGGGCTTTGAACTATTCGGCTCTTAGTTCTGGTGCATAGCATTGGGTACAGTTTTACGCTCGTGCGCAAAGGATATGACAATCACAATTGTCATAATAAAGCCCAGATAGGAAATAAGGCTGGAGTGTGAATGACGTCAAGCCCGGAAGAGATTGGCTGAGAATTTGAGGATTTTGAAAAAACACGTCTGTTGGGAGTTGACTTTGGACCATGTAGGCAGACAGTTGGGTTGTCTGCCTCAATGGCAGACAGTCGAAGTTGAGTTCCGACCATGGTGTTGAGAAGTTGGGGTCCGACCAGGCAGTTGGACCATGGAAGACGATTGTTGAGTTCCTGCCATTGGGGCATAGAGTTGGATTTCGGCCATCGAAATATGTTTTTAGCATGGTATGATACGAAAGATTTTAAAGAATTGGATCTCTCTCCTTGGGTTGAAGAACCGAAGTCAGAAATTAATAAACAGTTCGTACCATAGAGTTGCTTGTGTATATGTACTGTTGCTATTGATTGATTATGGCTATACAATCTATCTATCTATCTATCTATCTGCAGTTCAGGTAACGTTCATCACACTATAAGCATATTCACAAGTCAGTAGCGATAAGACAAGCGACGAATTCCAGCAATGCCTTGATTTTCAATAAAGCTACAAATGTGTATGTGAAAGCCTTGAAGACCAGGAGTCTGTCTCAAATTCTAATCTACAATTTGGAAATAGCGATAATACCTAGGAGCCCGCCCGAAAACAGAAACGTCACATGGCTAGCCTTCTCCTAAAGAAATGCGTGTTAACTCATGTGAGGAAATTGTATTTTGAAATTATCTATAAAAACTTCGTAAAATCTGACAGTTTTAGCAAAGTGTCCAGCAGAAACACACAGAAAATTCTGAAGAGCCATAATTTTAAAATATTAGAGGTACAAAATTGTACCAAGGATTTTTGATGTAATTATAGAAGCGGAGAGAATATCCGTTGGGTGGCAATTGTCTTGCTGACAATATCAAGTCACAGTCAATATAAAGGAAAAATTACGTTGGTGAAAAAGAAGGGGAGAGGATAAAGCTTTTGAATAATCATAGATTGAGATTTTCAAACAAAAATACGAAAACAATGAATCCCTTTCCCTTTTGTAAGTAAAAGATGATTTAGGCTGATCTCCGGTTATAAAAACGGTAAATTGCGGAGAAAGCACCTGCATTAAATGTGACGCGGGTGAGTGGGGGCGGGGTAACGTTAGCTGCACATTATGCTGAGGAAAAAAGCTGTGTAATCTGGAAATTACAGATAGGAACAGATTACTAAACGAAAAGTCAGAGTTAATATCGAAATGTAGATATAGGAATAAATATCTACAGTGCAACTTGCCTCCAGATAAATTTATATATTTTTTATATATTCTCTCAATCTTTATTGGTTGGATATATATATATATATGTATGTGTGTGTGTGTGTGTGTGTGTGTGTGTGTGTGTGTTTGTGTGTGTGTGCGTATACATATATATGAACACTATCTACTCTCAGTCAATATAATGATTTATATTGTTGATAATCGTAGCTTACATTCTATGTGAAACTTAAAGAAAGTCTTGAAATAGTGTTTACAATTATATATATATATATATATATATATATATATATATATATATATATATATCAAGGACAAATTTGAAATGAACATTTGAAAATTTTGAACTCATGCAAAATCGTTACATTAAAAGGAAAAGTTCTAAACAGCAAAAATATGTTTCAGTTTCTTCATATCTATCTATCTATCTATCTATCTATCTATCTATCTCAGTCTGTTCATATCTATCTATCTCAGTCTGTTCATATCTATCTATCTATCTATCTATTGATTTAATGGCAATAAACGTTGTTGCAATTCTGTGAAAGAGGAATATTATTTCTTGGAAAATCATTATTTCTCACGCTGACTAAGCGTATATAGAAAAATCTAGACAAGAACTGCACGAGAATGTTGCTAGCTATATTGAATAAATCCTGGAAGCAACATCCCACAAAACAGCAGCAGTACGGTCACCAAGGTCCCATCTCTAAAACCATTCAAATGATACGAAGACATGCAGGACTCAGCCGGGGAAGTAAGGACGAACTCATAAGCAACGTTCTCCAATGGACTCCTTCACACGGACGCGCAGGTTTGGGCCGACCAAATAGAACGTATCTACACCGGCTCTGTATGGTCACAGGATATAATCTGGAAGACTACCCGGAAGCGAACGACGTCTGGGATAGATGACTTGAGAGAGAGAGAGAGAGAGAGAGAGAGATAGGGGGGTCTGAGAAATCCGTGCTAACAGCGGGACATGATGATGATGATGATGATGAAGGTGACAAATAAAAGATGACGACATCGAAATTATGATTCTGTATTAAAATGAAGAAGAGTTTGCTTCTGTTTTCTATAAACAGGCAAACATTTTCATTTATTACCACTAAATTCTGAATTAGGCCCATGGTCGAAAAGGTATTTCAGATAATTATCAGTGGGAAGACATATTGCTGCAAGAACTTATTGGGTTATAACATTTTTGTCAATACTAAAAAAACTAAAATGCTAAAATGATTTTGACATTTAATTAAATATTTCTTGTTAGGGTTGCAAATTGTTCTTCTGGCAACAGATGAAGGATAATTAAATAGCATTTTTGCTTAGTGTGACACAATGGACATTTGGTAAGGTAGTATTTTGAGACAGATAGATGTGTGTACATATACATGTGTATATGCATATCACGGTAGACATATGTGTAGGTGTGAGTATATTTTTGTATATATGTATGTGGTACCATGTTTACCATAGGTATGTATATGTAAGTATGGATATATATATATATATATATATATATATATATATATATATATATATATATATATATATATATACGTATGTGTGTGTATATTCATATGTTGGCTTGGACATATCTGCGTGGGTCTATTGAGTATGGGTGTGGTAATTTACTAAGCTTTTTGCTTAGATGTGGCACAAGGTCATATGAAAGGGGCACCCAATGAGACTATTGAGTATGGGTGTGACCGTATGTATTTTGTACATGAACCACTCACTCATTTCTCCCAGTTGAAGTAGAGATGGTCAGATAAGGTTGAGCCGTGATTTAAAAGACTTCAGTTTTATCTTCACCCTTTTTAGGGTTCTCCCCTAAGACATAGAGTAGGGCAATATATTTATCTTCAGTTTATGGGTGGCCCAAGGACCGTTAGTAGAAAATATTCACACCTGCATATGAACAGGTCTAGTCAGAGATACAGCAAAGGGTTTGAGTGCAAGTCGGTCTGTTAGATAGAATCTTCAGGAAAGAGACAGGAAAAATCAAGCCAAGTCCGAAAACCTCAGGATTTAGTTTAGTTAAGATAATTTCGCCGGCTGTCCATGTAACGATAGTAAGAACCCCCAGACACACATTTATTTTGTGAAGTATCATAAACCCCTCCACAGTTAATTGACGTATCCTCAAGCTTTTGTTTTTGCTTTTTTGTCCCTTGAGTACCTGTCTCGGGCACGTACACTACGATCCAAACCTGCTGGGAAATACTGAACTGCGTGGGGATGACATTGTGCAGATAAAACTGCATGAACCCTAAATAGATATTCCCACATTAGAACTAACAATTCGGACAAGTTTAAATTTGTAAATCTCGGCAGTTTATGTGAACTAAAAAATTCATATTCCTCTACAATACTCCGTAAAATTTGGGAAAGACCAACATTAAATTCATAAGTAAACGTTGATTCATCCACCTTATCGTCAAGGCTTTGAATAAAATGATTTTATTCCATGTAGAGAGTTAAGACCTCCTTTCCCCCTCCCCCCAAAAAACGGTGTCCAGGATATGAAACGAAACTACGTGTGATTGAGAGGTTCCACTCATGAAGATATGAGGAATGTAGAGTACCCTTTCATTGACATTAATCCCAGGTTTTCTCTGACCTTAAGCAAAAGTACTTGTTAGGCTCCAATCTATAGATTAATTCAATCTATTTGCACAATGTTTGCATTAAGTTGAAATACTTTATACCATAAATCGTGTACAAAATTCCATAAAAACATATAAATGTACAATTTCCTAACCTCTAAGTATAAAATAATCCCAAACGAGTTGGCATGCAGATAGAATTAGTTGATAATTATGAATGAAATTGATTTGCATTTGAGTGCAGTCGAACTTAGTGCTCATACAACAATTTGCTTCGGAATTTATTTTTGATAAACATTACAATGTAAAATGTACGTATTTTTAATTTTTCTATCTGATTTTGGCTTCTCAGTCGAAATCATTATTAAAGTGAGCCATCAAGTCCGACTCTTCAGAAAGTATAGGTAAATATAATAATAATAATAAAAAAACATCTTTGTCTTGAGACTTTTTTTATGAAGGTATAAATGATAAGACTTTTTCGATTATGAGAATTGATCTTTTAGAATCACATTCATGGCAGATATAAGAGTCTCCTGCCGAAATCTATCTTAACGAGAATGCACTTTATTAAGTCAATTTTAATGAAATAGTATTTACTATTTACTGTAACAACAATAACTAAGAAAACAAATTGAAAATAATTGTAAGGTATCTTAATTCAAATCAGAGACACGCCAAAATGGATTATTTCATGTTAAATAAACGAATGATTTTTGTGACAGTTTTTAACGTCAACATGAGATATTTTGATGATAAAAATTAAATGATATAACAATCCAAAAAAATTAGACTCCTTACAATTTCTTTTTTGTTTTGTAACGTTTCTGTTCACATAAGACGATTCTATTCTTCCTCGTTGTCCTTGGACCAATATCTATTACTTGGATAGTTTTGGGGAAACTGAACAACTCTTGTGTTTTTCCTTGGAAACACCCATGAGGACTGCCATTTCGGCAACAACAAGTGATACTTCAACATCTTTACTCACAAAACTCAATTCTTCCCCTCGAAAACTTTATAGGCTTTTTAAAAATTTTCATCAAAACCATCCAACGATATAATTCAACTTATTATTCCCTATTGTATTCGTTTGGAGTAAATTTTCCTTAGACTAAAACTGAAAAAAAAACTTAATCTCTTGTCCACTGGAGACACTTACTACAGCTAGTTTGAAAGAATATCTTTCTTTTCTCTGTAAAAGTTAACTTCTAGCAAATATTCTTACGACCAAACACAGAACTTAGAAACTCTCGAGATCCTATGTCTAAAATAACTGTCATTAATTCTCTGTTTATACTGGGTCTCTTAAAATCTACCCTAGCCCAGTCGGCTGGGGGGGGGGGGGCTGTAAAATACATCGACTGCATCTCTGCAGTGTACGGGGGGGGTAAGACCCCCTCAACGAGTGTCCTGGATATGACACTAAACAGTCTGATGGTGAGGTCCCAGTAATGCTATACATCTTATGAGATGACTGACCAATTTTTAGGATTTCAGGTTCAAATGAACAGCTACAATAAGAATTGGAATACAACCTACTAAAGACTGATTGCCACAGCTGGTGAATTTCAAAAATGCACTAAAAACCCACTAAAAAGTGATCTTGTGTCATACCCAGCCCATACGGAGAGGTTGGTAAATATATACAGTGCTTGAGATTTGTTGCTATAACAACTGCATGAGCGGATGACGCCGGTGCTCCGACATTTTTGTATGTTTATGATAACTTAAAAAACTTCTTTAAGAAAAATATTTTGAAATTTTCTTCCCAAACACTCTATTAATACGTAAGTTAATTGATAAATGAAGAAGCGATGGGCATTTGTTTGGTTCACGTCAGCCTCTTGCATGCTTTTGAACAGTTCTCAAATGGTAACTATGGAGTTGAGCTTTCCTTTTTAAGAATGGTAACAAGGATGTAGATCAGGGGAGAAAGGAATTTGTAGTGCCACAAGAATATTCTTTTGAGCGAAAAACTCATTTAACTCAGTTTTTCAAATGACTAGACGACAAGAAATTATTTCAACTTCCACAGTCTGTTGACTTTTTAAAAGAATTCTGAGTCACTTTAAAGCATGTTTTAGAACTTGATGTAAATATACTTGTGTTACATATAAAATTAATTAAAAGATGAATTTAAGTCGATTTTCAAATTCTTGGTGTAATACTGGCTCATTGGCCCAGAGGGTAGAGTGTTCGCCAATGGTCCGGGAGACATGGGTTCAATCTCAGGTCGCTTCACACGAAAGACTTGAAAAATCGTACTTGATGCTTACTTGCTTATCACTCAGAAATATAAGGCATGTATCAAGGGTAAAGTAGAGCAATCCTGGGAAAGGAGTAGCACCCTCTCCTATATCTCGGTGTAGTAGCTATTGAAAAGGGAGCCTTCTGGTTGCCCTCGACTAAAGGGAGACAACTTTTCTTACTTACTTTACAGTGAACATACGTTTTCCAGCTTTTAAAAACATTTTTATATAAGTACTGTAACGTTGCATAAATATCTATCTCAGAACGAGAGTTTATTTTACGCACGTGTGACGTCGGGGGCAATCTGGCACTTGACCCTCCTCGAAATAAGTCCTAGTCAAGACCCCTATTTTGGGCATATGGTGCTGGCAAATAATGTGGGGGTCAATTTGGGGCTAGACTCATCTCGACGCTGGCGAGGGGGTTTCCAATTTCCCTTTCACATACACCACTAAGTCCTTCGTTTTCCTACCCCCTCGTAAAGCATGGACTTCTAGGTTAAAACAAAACATTATTGACTGTAGTCAAATTTCCCTGGTAATGTTTTTAAGGCGAATAAGACATTTCGCGAGAATAAATGAAAGCGATACGAAGCTGAAAAAGATATGTGCAAAAGAAGGCAACTCGAGAGATAAACAACACAACCAATAGATTTCATCACAAGGGGGTCATTTAAAATGTACCAAGGCTTTAATAAGCGACGACCAAACAAATAATTATGAGATTTAAGAAACAGTTCCTTCTTTTCTTTTCTCCTTTCCTTTTAAACTATCGGCTTAGTTAAGCCAAGTAGGCTGGGTGAAACACAAATGTTTTTCTCAACAGTCCTTTTCTTCTTTCTCCTTTTTTCTTTCTTTCTTTTTTCTTTTCTTTCTTTTTACTTTACTTTCTTTTATTCAAGAAAGTATATAAGTCCACTCATTCATTTACGGTTTATGAAACAAATCTTTTCAGTTTCTTTCTTTCCTTTTTTGAATATATATATATATATATATATATATAATTTCCAATATTTAGGAAGGGTAGGAAGAAAAACAGTTTGTGTTGTACTTATATTTTCGAACGGTTTACTTCTCAGGTTCCTTTCTTTTACTGGCGTGCAGCATTTCTCTAGAATCTGGCTAAAGACGCCTTTCTGCTATCTTCTGTCCAAAGATTCTGTTCTACTCTTTCCCGGAGCTTGGCTAACTTGGCGTCCATCTCTTGCCAATGTCTGTGCAGAACTAAAGATTCCTTTACCGGGTGAGGGACCCGGAGTTTTGGCTCTAAATCAGCACATCTTTTCACGCCGACTTCTGTCCTAAAACTAAAGATCCCCTTTCCAAATTTCATCTGACGGAAGGGTACCATTCTGGCGCCAAAAGCGTCCAGCCAATCATTTGGCTCTTTCCTCCTCCTCCTCATCCAGTCATGCCACCACAATGACCCACATTCTCCTCTCCGTCCAACCGGTTATGGACTGCAGGCAGCCCTTGGCTTTCATTCTGACCTGGATTCGCTACAGATCATGGAGTGTGAGTAATTTGACTTTTGTTCTTATCTCCCTTTTAACGGTCAGTCTTGGGACTTGTTAGTTCAAACACAGAGGGTAGGGGAAACCAATCTTACCCTTCTTCTCTCAGTGGCATACCACGTCACAGTACAATTAACCTTTATATTAGATTTTTTTCCTGGTTTCTTAAATCCTTAATTTACGACAATGAAATAATAATTCTTTCAATGTTTTTATCAACTTATTTTTGCCAACATTTTACGACTTTTAAGACGTATGAAATAATAAAGACTTTTGCAAAGGCATTTAATTTATAAATAGATAAAAAAAATTAACGGGTTTAAACTACAAACGCCAGGTGAAGGGCTTTTATTCGACATTCATGCCCCTTGTTACCACCCTTAAAAGACAAAACCCAGGCCTGTCGTTGCGACTTGAAATATTTTTAAAACTCGCAACAGATTATGGCGAACCAACTGATTGGAATGTTATTTTAAAGCTTTCAACATTTGTCAGGCATGAGAATAACGTTTTTGTCGACGTGTTACTTCCCAAAAGAATTCGTTTAAAGGAAATAAATTGATTTGTAATTAAGTTTTCCCTCAGTCAGTGTCATTAGTTAATACCTTATAAATCAGTATTTTCTACCCACGTTGCCAGCCCTGCTGGTGAGACTTAAAATACGATGACTGTATCCTCTGAAGAGGGTTGGTTGGTTGGATTTTACTCATATCAATTTTTGCTGGTTATTTAATGCCGAATTCTGTTTATGCACGCACACACTCACACACACACACACACTCACACTAATATATACATATATCATTTGTTGTCATGATTTTAAACAAGCAAGAGCTCATTTGTTTGAATTTTTGAAATAAAGCGTTATGATTTTTATCACTTAGACCATTGTCTTCGTCTTTCTTATTATATTTAGAACGTCCCACGGTCTTTATTTGGTGTTTCTCGTCTAAATTCCCACAGGTCACTCTTAATTGTCAAACAGGACACGTAGCTTAACGGATACTGGCGTTCGGTTAATGAACTTCTCAGTGAAATTATCTGGACGTTGCAGGTTCAATCCTGACCACAGGTGACAATTACAAGGTTATGGTTAACAATCTCCCCAATAGATTGAATAAAGGGTTCGTTTCGAAGTTACGTGTAGGCTCTTGATTTCGATGAGAAATACCTGAAGTAAAGCCAAAGGACGAATTGTCCAAAATGTTGTGAAGATAATAGCCCGAATATTCTAAATGAGAATAATACAAGAGCTCATTAGTTTGCACACAGCCAAATGGTTTCAACTATTGCTATCTGATAATAATTATTCTATTTAATATTTATCATTTGTTGGTGCAGTTAAATGGTTTCAAGTATGGCTATGTAGCACTTTCATTTTGATTTAACATCAGTCATTTGTTTGCATATAATCAAATGGTTAAACGGTTCTATTTAACCCATGAATAGGACCCTAACTGATATTATCACTCTTTATTAGAGTGGATCTGAGAGTAATGGCAATGAAGTTGTTTCTCTACATTCCCCAAAGCTTCTGGAATGCAACCTTACCGTCAAATATAAGTTAATATCATGCGCAGGACACTCTGCAGAAGGGTATGAATCCACCAAAAATGGATCCTATGTATAACATTACACTGAGTCTGATGAAGTGTCTAGTATTCCTTCATTGCCATTACTCCCAGATCCACTCTGACCCGGATTGGTAGTACCTGTTAGAGTTTCATTTCTGGGTCAAATAAACTTATTTAAAAATATTCTTGTGCAAAAAAAAAAAAAAAAAAGAAATAGAATGAAATAAAATGAAGAAAACAAGCACGAAAATTAAGAAACATAAAATTTTGAATATAAATATATACAAAGAACGTGATTCCCGAACCTCTTGTCATAAAATAACCCTGGAAGGAGTGACATACCGTTAAAATCAGTCATCCTATTATTCAATCCAACGTTCTTTTTTCTAAAGTATGATTCAATTTATAATGGGTGTTTCAGAAAAAATGATATTCCTTAATCTGATAAATTGATCAATTTTTATTCAAATTATTCAAATTGGATTTCATGGCATATCAAACTTTTGGGTTTGTTATATAATCAAGGAAATGATTTTTTATATCAATGATTTTTCGTTAATAATATTTTATTATTTAGTTTGGTAAGGTTTTGAACTACTCGGGTATTTTGGTCAGGGTGCACAATCAAATGTTGCAGTCTTATGCCCGCGCAGAAAGGATGTAACTATCATCATCTGTCATAATAAGTCCCCCAGACAGGAAATCGGACTGGAATGTGGATGACGTCATGCCCAGGAGAGATGGCCCCGAGAATTTGAGGATTTTGAAAAGACAAATAGTTGAGGTCGACCGTTGAAGATAGCGGTTGGATTTTTCTGATCTAATCAGATCATATCAGATATTTTGGGTCTCAACCAGCGGATGAATTGAGATTTTAGACACCACAAGATGCGCCGCGTGTTGCGGGTGGGGTCAGCATAGTATGGTTTGCATATGCTTTTATGATTTATGTCTCTCTCCTCGTGTCGCCAAAGACTGAAGCTAGAAATCAATGAACCCGTTCGTATCCAAAACGACAGAGTCTGCCTGTATTCATATGTGTGTATTTACGTGTATTACTGTTATTATTGAGATGTTTATGGCTATACAACAGGTTATTTGATACTAAATCCATTTTTATATAAACAAACTGTTCTATTTCAAACAATTCAGTTCAGCCAAAGTGTAAAGTTTAGTTGTCAAAAACATTTCTATTTCAAGCTATTAAAACAGTTCTAATTCAAACAAATCAGTTTAGTATGTATAGTTTTTGTGTACATACAGTTAAAAGTCAAAACAGTTCTATTTCAAGCAATTGAGTTTAGCATTACTACGCAGTTTAAATGTCAAAAACATTTCTCTTTCAAGCAATTCAGTTTAGCATAAGTACGCAGTTTAGTTCTATTTGACCCATAGTTAGGACCCTATCAGGTGCTACCACTCCAGGTCCAAGTAGACCTAGGAGTGATGGCTATGAAGGGGTACTCTGCATTCCTCAACTCTTCAGCATTATTGAAACCTCACTAAAAGATAGTTTAGTATCATATCTAGGATACTCGTTTCGGGTAAGTCTTACTCCTCTGCAGAGATACAATCGGTTTTTACAACTGCCCCAGCTGACAGGGCAACACATGACTTTTAAGTGAATACTTTTTTGGCAACATATTTTAAACGAGCTAGAACTCATTCTTTTTCACACATTTAAATAGTTTTAGGTAATGCTATTCATTTCGTGGGCCCCTTCACATGGCCGAGCGAAAGCAAGGCAACCAGCTCGAACCTACATACAGCGGCTCTGTGAGGACACGGGGTGTAGCCCCGAGGACCTGCCGAAAGCGATGAGCGATAGAGAGAGGTGGCGAGAAAAGGTCAGGGATATCCGTGCCGATGGCACGACATGATGATGATGATGATGATGAGTTGTTTTTTATAGCATATCCGTCCTTGTGGGTTATCTAATATCATATCCTGCTTATATATAAGCGTGATAATATCAGTTAAGGTCCTATTCATGGGTTATATAGAAGCGTATAAGCATTTAATTATATGCAAACGAATGACTGATGTTAAATCAAAATGAAAGTGCTACATAGCAATCTTTGAAACCATTTAATTATCCACCAACAAATGATAAATATTAAATGGAATAATTATTATCAGATAGCAATAGTTGAAACCATTTTGCTGTGTGTGTATATATATATATATATATATATATATATATATATGTAGTTTGAAATCGAGTGGTTTGTTGGTAATATCATATTTAAACGATTCATACCTTA
Source organism: Sepioteuthis lessoniana (assembly GCA_963585895.1). Lineage (NCBI taxonomy): Eukaryota > Metazoa > Mollusca > Cephalopoda > Myopsida > Loliginidae > Sepioteuthis > Sepioteuthis lessoniana. Next base: position 32,144 of record CAUZXS010004420.1, read on the forward strand.
TTTGCTTGCAAACCGTTAAATGGTTTTTGCACACCGTGGAATGGTTTCAAGTATTTTATTTATTGTTTGCACACATAAATGTTTTCAAATATTGCTACCAAACACTTATAGTTCTATTTGTATATAATCAAATGTTTTCAAGTATAGCTATCTCATAATCTTAGTTCTATTTGCGCATAGTTAAATGGTTTCAAATATTGCCATCAAATACAAATAATTCACTTTGATATTAATCATTTGTTGGCGCTCCATTTAGTGGTTTCAAGTATATTAAGTGATTAAACAGTACTGTTTGCTTCATAGTTGGGATCCTTAAACACACTATCAGTTCAGATTAGAGTTTATCCGGAAGTAGTGGGAATGAAGAGGTAATCTTCATTTCCCAAAGCGTCAGGATTAATTCAGTTTAGCATCATACTCGGGACACTCGTGTAGAAATGGAGTCGACGTATTATAAAGTTCAAGCTGACAGGGTTAGCCTGGTAGAGTGGCTAACCTATGGCATTGTAATAAGCGAGTTCGAACTTCAGTCACGCTGTTTCGTTTATTTTCGAATTAATTATCTTAAGAAAGGTATTAACTTTTTTACCTTCCAGATATGGGTTAAGTAGCATCACTTCGGTACTTATACAAGGATGGCTTTGACATAAAATAACCCACGAAGTATAATATGCCATTAAACAAAGAAGCCGAGACCCAATTAGAAAAATGAATTCTTACGTAGATAATTATCAGAATAATGTCGGATAAAGTGGACAGAGTTCTGAGAATGGAAATTACCTTCACAACCGACCTTTATGTAAGCATAAGAAAATAAGTTAATGACTTCCACCTAAATTTGTATTAAATCATTGTCTTTGACAGACAGAAAAAATAAAAGGGAAATGGGATATAAATTAAGAAAATTACAACCAAAATGGTAATCAATGCAATTTTTATCACTGATTTGATCAACTTGGCATTTCATTAAATGCTCGTGGCGCCATTAATAGATGAAAACAAGTATTTGAAATTTACAATTAACGAATCAGACAATTCGTCGTCAACATGATGAAGAAATTCCATCATCTGAAGTTTTAATAAAAATTCATTGATAGAACGACAAACACAACGTCGAGTTGCATTCCAAGCTGTTATAACGTTCTACTGGGAATAACAATGGGGATTCGTCAAAACATTAAAACTTCTGGTTTACTTCAATTGACTGATTATCAACGAAATTCTTGGGTATATATATATGTATATATATATATACTAATCTAATATATACCAGCATTCACGGTACCAGAAAAAAGAAAAAAAAAACGCCAGGAACAAGAGATAAGAGAATCTCGAATCACTGCCCGGGGGAAAAAGAAAAAATATTATAGGTCAAAAAGAAACAAAAGCCCAACCTCGTCAGACCCCTCGAAAAAAATCAAGGGATATGCAGTCCGGAATTAGTCGGGGTTTGACTTCCTGATGATCCGATAAGGTGAAAATTTAGTAGATTTCCGACTCGCGATTTAAGTTAATTTTATATATATATATATATATATATATATATATATATATATATATATATATATATATATATATATATGCGAGACGACCCGAAAACCTTTAAGTTTCGCTTTTAATCATTGGTCTATGATAATTTTAATGATTTTATTTGGAATGGAATCAAGGATTCATTGTTATATATGTCATATAGAGAATGTTATATGACATAGCTCGGAGTATATATATTCCCCAGTCTGCTGGGACGGTAGAATACACTGACTGCATTTCTGCATAGAGGTAAGACTCCCCCACCCCGCAACGAGTGTCCTTGATATAACACTAAATAATCTGATGTGAGGTTCCAGTTACGTAGAGGAATGCAGAGTGCCCTTTTATTGCCATCGCTCTAAGGTCCACTCTGTCCCGGAGTGTTAACAGTTGATAGGGTGCTATCGATGGGTCAAATAGAAATAAACTACTTATTTATGCTAAACTGAATTGCTTGAGATAGGAATGATTTAACATTTAAACTGAGTACTTATGCGTACTTATGCTCAACTGAATTGTTTGAAATGGAACTGTTTTTGTTTGGTAAACTTAATTGTTTGGAATAGAACTGTTTATATGTATAAAAATCGATTTGGCATTAAATATTTGTTTGGTTAGTTGGTTGGGTTTCATTGCATATCAACCTCTGTAGGTTATTTAACGCTGAATCCATTTTTATGAAAATAGTTCTATTTCAAACGATACAGTTGAGCATAAGTACGCTGTTTAAATGTAAGTACAGTTCAATTGTGAAAAACATTTCTATTTCAAGCAATTCAGTTTAGTGAAACAGTTTTAATTCAAACAATTCAGCTCAGTTAGCTCTATTTAACTCATAGATAGGGCCGCAGCTGACGGAGCAAGGCATTAAATAAGCTACAAAGATTGATATGCAACAAACAAACAAACAAACAAACAAGTAGAATATATATATATATATATATATATATATATATATATATATATATATATAAATTGGCAGCCAATTATTATGTATGCAAGTTTGTTTAAAGTCTGTAACTTTTTTTATGATCTTTCCCTCACGTCTTGCTAGTTTCTTGGTAACAGTCTCCAATTGATAAAGAAGATGCTCTAACTTTTTTTGATAATGCTAAGTTTAGTATTAAAAGTTTCGAAAATTTTATTGACCAGGTTGAACCAGGGTGGAACGGATCGACGAACTGAGGTTGTGAGGGAGAAACACCTTTGGAAACCTTGTTTGCTTGAACCTAGTAACAATTCATCTCAACCGGAAATGTAGGCAACAATTAACCTTTGTTGTCCACAGCGAAGATATTTTTAGTGAGAACCGGAAAGGCTTTTATTACTTATGTAACTGCATTTATCCACTCCTATTCTTCCGGCCGGATGTTATGAATAAAGAGGTGGCCGTCGCAAGCGCGCCCCAAAAATATGCCGTCGGGCCAGTCTGGCTGTTCCTCGACCGATCTAATCACTCCTAGCCTTGTTAAGATATCCATAAATGTTAGTACTGAATTTTCTTCTGGCGTTTGTTCCAGCTTTTTTATTTCTTAGTGGGATTGTGTAGCCACAAAGATGTATTGAGGGTTTTAGTTATTTTTCTGTTGAATATTATATTTTTGATGTGGGATATGTAGTATTCTGATATTTTAGTGATAAGTGGGGAAATAATCGAATTGTTGTCTTATGTAACTGTTCTCCAATATTAGTGCCAACCAAACAATATATAACTACTTTGCCCTTGATACGTACCTTATTTTGCAGAGTGTTAAGCAAGGAGGTATCAAGTACCATTTTAAAGTCTTTGGTAGGACGCGACCTGGGATTGAACCCAGGTCTCCTGGACCATTGGCGAATAACACCATAATCATATACAAAAAATAACAATAAAAACACTTACAAATCGTCGTAACCGTCAGGATTAAAAATGGAAAATAAAACAAAGTAGTCTTCTATTCTTTACTAAACAACTCTATCATCTAACAATCTGATTAAATCACTCCCACCAATAATGAATTTTTCAAAGAAATTAAATATCGCAATGAAACTACAAAGAAACAAATCATACTTTAAACATTTCCCCTAAAGACGATTTATCTACGCAGTCGAAAGGAGCAAAATTTAAGGCTATATTTTATCAACTGGACCGTGATACAATGAAAGCAAAAACATAAGATCATAAAAAGGGTATGTACCGTGTTCCTCAACTGCTGTTGCTACATACTTTAAAAATTCCCTTAGCCTGCGAGGTACGCTTGTTGGCCTTGCGGTCTGAGACTTAGTCTAACGTAAAGTTGGAGGGGTTTCGATCCTACGTATCTAGCCACACTGAAGAGTTCTGATAGAACGAAACAGTCTGTCAGTAGATGACTATATATATATATATATATATCATCATCCTTTCGAGGTGCTATCACAGATCTCCCTGACTCTCTCTCACTACTCGTCCCGATCGTTCGTCACTCCAGGCAGGTCTTCCAGGCAACATCCCGTATCGGCACAGAACTGCTGTGGATGGTTCTAGCTGGTTGTCCAAACATAGCCCGCGCTTGAGAAGGGGTATACAGGAGTAGATCGCTTTTGAGTTCGTCCTTACTTCCCCAGCAATGTTCCGCATGTCTGGTTTGTCTAATTTGGATGATTTTCATGATGGGTGTTAGGTGGACGAACTGCTGTTGTTTTGTGGAGCGTTGCCTCCAGGATTTGTTCAATATTGCTAGAAGCATTCTTGTGTAATTGCCGTCAAGCTTTTTCTCCGTACGCTTAATCATCATCCTCGCAGTGAATCCATATAACATTACTGATACGACGTTTTAATCTATCGGACAGGTCTGACTTCCATATGACCGATAACCTATCGATAGCAGTCCATGTCTTTGCTGGTCACGTGTTGATATCATTTTCAGTTAATGAGACACTGCTTCCGAGGTAGGTAAACAAGTTCACGAGTTTCAGAGATGTCACCTCTTTGATTAAAGTACGTATATTCTGTATTATCTGCGTGCACATGGAGACCTATGCCACCAGCTGCCTGCTCCAGACATGTAACTGGGATTCGGCCTGGGCTGGTGTATTTGCCAGAAGTGCTATGTCATCAGCGTAGAACACGTAGGTAATTGTTTTTGCTTGGTAACTTCTGCTTCTTTCCTTTGCCATCGTAAACCGTTTTCTTTCATTGAGTCTATAGACGTTCGAAGCTCGTGGTCTAGGCAGATAATAAACAGGTAAAGGCCTAATGTATCTCCTTGCAGCCCACATGCTGCAATGTCAAAGTAGTCTGTGTCTCCATCCGGTGATCGGACTTTTACTTTTGTGTTTTTATATAGCATCATTATGTCTTCGACGGTTTCTTTGGTGAGACCGTTGGCGAGAAGTATTTGCTCCATGTTCCCTCTGTGTATGGAGTCAAATGCCTTGGAGAAGTCTACAAATAATTGTGTTTCTTCAAGGTTTTTTGCATGAACACCTAGAATTCAACGGATAGTCAAAATTTGTGATGTCGTGGATCATTTTCTCCGAAAGCCATTTTGGTTCTTCTTAAGTATTTTCTCAGTCTTAGGATCTATGCGGTTGAGTAGCAGAGTGTTGTAGATCTTGGCCGCAATGGAAGTAAGGGTTCTACCTAGGTAGTTCTTGGCTATTCTGTGGTCATCTTTCTTGGGGAAAGGGAGGATGTAGACCTTTATCCACCTGTCTATTGTCTTCTGGTTATATACGGCGTATGAGTATCGGAGCAGTATTTCGTCGAATTTCCTTGCTTTCCATACTTCTGGGGGTATTTCATCAAGACCTGCAGCTTTCCAATTTCTAGTTTTTCTTAGTACTAAGTCAAGAACTTCGTCCTAGTTTGTTGTCTGCTTGATTACAAATAAATTTCGTGATAGGTTCATCCGTAACTTTCGGAGGTTTTCCAAGTAAATCCTCGAAATATTGGTAGTTTCTACACAAGTATTCGTTCTTCTTGGCTGGCAGCTTTCAGTTTAGCTTTAGCTGTGCTCTTCTACTCACTTCATTTACTGCCTGCCATGCTATCCCAGATTGTTTATCTTCAACCGATTCTCTAATCTTATTGATCTGATTTGGATGTATTCTATTTGTTCTTATACGTATACTTTAGTTAGTTTATTTCATGCCTCCTTACGTTTCTGGGCGTTGATATTCGTTGGGTTCCTCTTATTGTATAAAGATGCTGTTTTCACGTATGTACGTTTTTTCCTAACTGCTAATGTCTCTCAGGAGACTCAAGGTTTAGCTCTTAGTTTTTGTTGGTATTCATTCTGGTGCCGCTTCTATGTCGGCATTGCCAAAGTTCTCATATTCGTCGTTCAGAGTGAGTGTTTCCGATATCTCCTGAAGTGCATCGAATTTGTTTCTTAGTATTAACGTATATTTGACGCAAATATCACTATCGTTAAACAGGGACCAGTCATATTTTGTAGTTGTGGTTGCTTGTGCCGCATTCCTGCGTAGGCTCAACTGTAAGTTTACCGTGACAATTCGATGATCGGAAGATACATCCTCAAAAGAGGAATATGTCTCACAATTCAATGTGCAATTAATCCATTTCTTATTTAAGAAGATGTGGTCTATCTGTGCTTTAGCGTTATTTGCGTAAGTGTAGGTCCATGGTTTTCCATTTCTTTTCTGAAAATTAGTATTAAGCCATGTTAATATATTTTCTTGTGTGAAATCCGTTTGTTGTCCTCCCTTTCTGTTTGACGAGTTGGGCTAGCTGAATTTGTTATTTACGTTTTTACCTATTTTGGCATTCATGTCTCCACCGATGATTAGAACGTTGTGTTTGGGATCTATGAAAAAGGGAACATAGCTCGTAATCGAAGACGATGAGATCCGTTTCTTCGCTAACATTGGTAGAGCTGTATCAGGAGATGATTGTTGTTGCCTTTAAACGTAGCTACCAGCATCCTCAGTCGTATATTCACGATGGTATTTTAGGGTCTTTTACATTCAAGTAATTTTTATTCTTTCTTGAGGTTTGTAGCTGATTTTTCGTACACTGGGGCCAGAGATCCGACCTCTGCAGGACGCGACCCTTTTTTACCTGCACGATGGTTTGGACATATGATTTGATTATGAGTCATGGTATCTTTCGTTAGCTGTGTTTTAATTTCATCAATAGACACCACCCTAAAAGATGTGTAGCAGTAGTTCCCCGACTGAACTATTTGATCATGGCAATTGACCCGTGGGGTTCATCCGCCTAGCACCTTGTTGGGCGCGCCGTTTTCCCGTCGTTGGGTTCATCCGCTTTAACATTCACCACTCAGCTTCCCATGGCTTCCAAGGTATATCTTGTGAAAAAAATGCCCTTTTTCTTCCCTTGCTTCTTGTCCCTTACCCCTGTACATGAATTATGAGACGTGGTGTGCTATAGAGAGAGAATGAAGGGGAGGTCAATACCCTTAACTCTCTCTTTATTTGAATCAACAGGTATTAAGAAAGACCAGAAACAGGGACTGACCATTAGAGTGGTTGGGGAGAGAAAGGACAAGCTATCTGCGCCCTATGCCCTTTAGCCTGTTGAACGAAAGAAGGCAAGATCAATCAAGTGGCGTGATTCAGCAAGTTGGTGGAAGAGGAAATTCGGATGATTGGTCCACAGGCTCTTCGCGCAAAAAAGGTCTTTACGCGTTAGAGAAATTTGAAGGAGAATCTTCAGTTTGGACAAAGCCAGCATTAGAACAAAATTGCTAAGTTCTAACACCTCCGGGAAAAGGCACTCATCCGTAAAAAAGAGAGAAAAAACCTGCAAATTGAAAACCCGTCAAAGATAAGTACAGCATAAACCGTTTTCCTTCGACAATTCTTAAGTATTGAAAAGTTGTATGTATTCAAAAAAGAGAGAAACTGTAAAGGTTCGGTTTCATCAATAGTTAAATTTATTGAATGAACATTCCTACACGCCTCAGTCCGGCGGCTTTGACACTCTTACTCAAGTAAGAGAAGAAGAAAGAAAGAAAAAAGAGAAAAAAGAAAAAGGACTGTTGAGAGACATTTTTGTTTGATGTTTTCCTGTTGTCTTAATATTTGCCGCTATTTTAAAAAGAAAAGAGAAAAGAAAAAGGAACTGTTTCTTAAATCTCATCATTATTTGTTTAATCATCGCACATTAATTTTTTTAATATTTTAAATGCACCCTTGTGTTAAAATCTTTTGGTCGTGTTCTTTCCTCTGTCGATTTGACTTCATATGCATGTATCTTGTCTAAGCCTCGCACCGCTTTCATTAATTCTCGCTAACGTCTTATTGACTCCTTAAACATTACAAGAGGATTTGGGAAATCTGTCTACAGATAATATTATTTAACCAAGAAGTTCGTTCTTCCGTGATCTGGGTGGGTAGGAAAACAAAGGACTTAGTGGTGTATGTAAAAGTGAATTGGCACCCTCTTACCAACGTCTGAGGTCAGTCTTGCCCCGAATTAACCTCCACATTATTTGTCTGTTTATCATACGCCCGAAATAGGAGTCTTGACCGGGATTTATTTTGTGGAGTGTCAAGTGCCAGACTGCCCTCGGTGATACACATTCTACGTAACAGCCTTCTACAGATGACAATGACCGAGATATCGATCTCTTGAAGTCAGGGTAGAATTCAACGTGACAATTAATTTTTAAACTCACCGGAGAATCCTTATTTACGTTTTAACATTTTCGGGCGATTCTCTGCTTTCCACGGACAATCATTCATTTCAACTTTTACGAGGATAAAAAATAAGAAAAAGAAAAAGAAATAGACTTTGAGTTTGCATTGTTGAATTCTATGATAGTCAACAAAACTAATTTAAAAAGTAGATTGTTGTGAAATATTCAAAGTATCGTTCGCTGTTATTAATGTAAAATAAATATCAATGATCTTCAAAACTAAATATATGAAGATTTAATTATTCTTTTTTGCAAAATTATACAAGAACAAATAATTATATCAAGTAACATTTTCACAAAACTCACTGTATTTGAACTCGGTAAAGAAGAAAAGAATCACATTTTATTTTAAATATACTTTTGTAGTATTATGTGTACTAATTCTTAGACAATTAAATAGTAAGATTGCTGGTTACTGATTTTAATGTTCTATTAAAATAATAAAATCTTATTGTCTTTAATTTTAAAAAGTTTTATAAAAGAATCGGTCATGATTTTTGGTCGATATGTACATGTGTTTATTACTTTTGTTGGTACAAATTAATCAGGTCATTAAAAATATTAACAGATAAAAAACTCTTCTAAAGAAGTGGTATATTAGTAAACATTTGTAATTTAAACCGTATCTGCTATTTATCTAACCTAACACAAGGTCATTTTATTGTGGGGGTACACACAAATTGAGACACATTTGCAGCCGTAATAAAATATGTTTGATTCCGTTATTATTCCCTATTTTGGAGGTGCCTCAGGTGCCAAGCGATTAACTCAGCCCTGCCAAGTAGATATTGCCAGGAGGAAGGACTGCTGGAACCGATGACATAGTAACCAATAACACAATAACACCCACAAACGCAAAGGCCAGATTGACCCCTGAAAATGGACACTGGCATGTGAGTTATGCAAAGTTTAACTATTTAACAAAAATAGAAGTAATGAAGAATAATAGATTAATTAATGAAATTCTCCCTCCAGCTATGGGTAAATAGTAGGACAAACTGGGTTCTTCAGCCTTGGTGAGGCAACTAGTCTAGGAGAAGGAAAACTCTGAATTCAAACCTGCTAAACTCCGCTTAAAAAATGACCTTGTGTCACATGCTGCCCGAGCGGAGGGGTTGGTAAATATGTTAATTAATGAAATTCTGATAAGGGGTAAAAAGAATTGGCCGGGCAGAAAATTAAGTCATATTCACAAATAGGAAACTTATTGAGATATGGGAATATTGCTCTGCTCATAATAACGCAAACAAGTTTCTGTCAAGAAATTAGTTTAAGAAAACTCGCCCCCCCATCAGATCCAGTTGATTGGTGTTTTATTGCCTATAAACCTTTGTGGGTTATTTAAGGCCAAAATCATGTTTATATAATGTTATCCACAAACATACTCTTCTTTTTATCACAACTCTTCAATGGGGCTAGAAACACAACATGTTTTTAGATCGAAAGAGGGCTGAAATTATGTCAGTCGGATATCTAAACATGAGCTATCGTCAATGTTTACGTAGATTTTTGACGAATATATTCATATGTACGCTATTGGCTTCAGGGGTGCTCAGTTCATGAGAAGAGCTTTGCAGTTACGCCTATGTGTCACCTAGTAAACCCTTACTCGAGTGCTCAACCCAATGGGAGAGCAGATATATTGTCTCTACAAACCGCCTGTTTCTAAGTATCACAAAGGCGAATAATTTGTAGGTAACTTCCTTTTTAATCGAAGTGTATATTTATTTGCACACAGTTAAATTGTTTCCGGTAATGATATCTAGCACTCATAATTATATTCAATATTGATCATTTGTTGGCACACAGTTAAATTGATTCAAGTATTGATATTTAACATTAGTAATTTTGTAATTGTCTTTAATTGGAATCATTTTGAGATGAGGCTTCTTAATCTGAGAATTAATTTTTATTTATGGCGGACTTTTTGTCCTCATCTTGGTAGTTTTTGTGTTATTTCTTCTTTCACTATGTTTTGGCGAAATTTCACCTCTGGCCTTCTTCAGGTGATTTACCGCGTCCTCGGATAGGAATGCTGAGTCTTGTAACCATATTCCTAGTAATTACTGCCTTCCATAGTTATTGTCTATCGCACCACGTTTTTTGACCAAGTAAACCTCTGACCGGCTTGGGTAGGATTTGAAACCGCTATCTTCTGACATTGCTCACCTGGAACCGTAGAGACTCAACGCCTCTATCCGCTGCTCCACGGGCCCCGAAGGTGACATTTGGCCGAAACGTCGTGAAGGAAGAAACAACACAAAAACTACCAATATGAGGACAAAAAGTCCGCAAAAATAAAAATTAATTCTCAGTTTAGTAATTTTATTTGTCAAGTAATTCCATCTAATACGAACAATTTGCACACAGCTATATGGTTTCAAATAACTAATCGATAAATCCATAATTATAATCCTAAGTAGAATATTGAATAGTTCTATTTAACCAATAGATGTGACCCTTAAAAGATATTACCACTCCAAGGCAGAGAAGTCCAGAGAGTAATGTGAATAAAGGGGTACCCCACATTCCCCAAAGCTACCAGATTAGAGCCTTGCTATCAGGTGCAGTGTAAAAGTCTTATTTTTAACAACGCAACCCTCAGCCACCGCCTTCTTGCACCTTTTAGATAAAAAGGGTTAGGTGGAATTTTAACATAAAAGCAGTTTGAAGAATACAGTCGGGACAATCGAATTGGTGCAAGGGATTAACCTTAAGCAACTGATCGGATCGGGCTCCTTCGACTATGCGTCTTGCCTAGTAAGAATCAAAAGTGGCGTGTTTCTGATTGTAGGACTACTGCCGGTTTAGGGACTACTCAACCACAAGGATTCTCAAGGATTACGGGTGGCCACTCAGGTCACCCAATTACGCGGTGGAGAGGTGCTTAACTCGCTGCAGAAATGCATCATGGGTAGTGTAGATTTGAGTTGAAAGTTTGAGTTGTTATTTTGACTATTTGTCGCGTTGTTTTATTTTTTTCTTTTTTGGTTGGAACGTTTTAAGCGTTTTGTTTTAAAAACGTTCGATGAGAAAATAAGGTTTACCAATAGAGTTGAGATGCCGTTTGCTTCATTACATACACCCCATTTGCTGAAAACTGTGCAGTATATATAACCAATCCTTATTATGTTCAATTTAAATGTATATAACTTATATATATATATATATATATATATATATATATATTCATAGTGTTTTTGTTTACATAATGAAGGCGAAACCATTTTTAAATAACATTTTGTGCTAAATTAAATAAAGGCTTGTTTAGGATTCGAACTCGTGTTGCAGAATCAACTTCCTGTAATGATAACCATTACACTTGAAAAGCTGTGAATAAGAATCCCCAAATAAGATTAAGGTATTCTGGTTTTATTTGTTTATCAAGATTTAATGGAAAAGTTACTTTATTGAATTCTTTTTATTTATATCTCATTCTTTTATATATCATTATCTTGTGGAACTTCCTTTCCAAAATGGCTTCCTCCATTTCACTTCTTGAGTCTTGATACTTAAGGTAATAGCAATAAAAATTTGGCAAACATATCCTGAAAATGATTACAGTTCTCCATCGATATTCAAGTGACACACCAATAGTTCTTTTATTCCAGGCCAAATAAAAAGTTTACACTTGTGATTCTTTTGAAAGTTAGACTAGGTTCCATATAGATCACAGGCAATGTCTACAGTTTTGTTTCGTTTATTTTACATGTCATATATTCCTAAGAATTGGTTTTAAATAGGTGGTATAAGAAGACTTATATATATATATATATATATATATATATATATATATATATATATATTGATACAAATCTCTGAACACGAGTAAAAGGGGGACAAGATTGGCCGGTGGTGAGTAAAAAAGCTTTGTCATTGTACACTGGTCAGGTTCTAATCTCGTAACTTTCTAAGAGTTGGTCTTTGCTTTACGTCCTTGAAACGCAGCTTCCTTCCAAAATTAGCGTAAACTTCCACTCCCCTAAAAACTAAAAAAAAAAAAAAAAAAAAAAAACTGGTGTCATATCAACTTGTTTTGATATAAGTAATCAAATACCGAAATTCAAAGTCGTGTAAATTTAAAAAGCGATGGCTGGTTTTTTAAAAAAAGAAAAAAAAAAAAACAAACGAAAAAACAATGAGGAATCGCAAAAGTCTTCATTGTTTGATTCTAACTACATATCAGCCTGTCTGATCATTTCATCCCTAGAGGTTCGGGAATCGCGATCATTATACGTTTACATTTATATTTTAATGTAGTTGTTTCCAAATATGTTTTTCACATAATCTATCAATTAGAAATAATTCTTAAACATATCTATTTGATCCATATATATGAACTTAGCAGATACGAACTCTCTTAGTCAGAGTGAACCTGGGAGTAATGGCAATGAAGGGGTACTCAGCACTCTCCGGATCTCAAGAAATTAAGCCTCACTATCAGATGCAGATTGGCATCATACCCTGGACACCCCTATTTTGGGGAGTTGTCTTACTCCTCTACCGGGGATACAGTCAGTATATTCTTAGTTCCAACGACAGGGTGATTAGAGAAATAGTCCTAAAGTTAACAAAAGAAAAGAAGTAATAATCAAATACCCATCATATCGTTCAGTGTTTGATTTAAAAAAAACCTGACCGATGATGAAAAAGAGGCATTTGAGTATTGGGAACTACTTTAATTGTGTTAACCGTATGTACCCCAAACCATGAAACAGTGGTTAGCTAAGCTAATTTTTGATGTTGTATCGAGAGCTATATCCCCACTTAAAGGTTTGGGGGATTTTTTTGTTTTAATGGCATATAAACCTTCGTGGGCAATTTATTGCCAAAGCCATCCTTCTAGAAGAGTAGCAATGATGCTATTTAACACATAGCTGGGAGGATAAGTGGGTTCATGCCTTTCCCAAGGGTATTTTCCGAAAGTGAATATAATAAACTCGCTTACTGCGATTCCACAGTCCAACGCTTTAAGTATTACACCACGAAGACACCCCCTCCTTAAAGCTCTATAATGTTATCACTTTGAGAAAATGTTGTAATAACGGAGGCCGTTTCTGCTTTCTGTTTAGAAGTTTGTTCTCAAGAGCCATTACTAATTTATATATGAATACTATCCTCACTGAGTGTCAGGTATGGGCCAGACTAAACTAAGTTGATACAATCAGTGTATTCAAAACCCCGCCTAGAATATGGGAAGGTGATTGAGGCAAAGACGACATATGTTTGGTAGAACTGCAATATCTTTAATTTTTGATCAGCAATTTAATATATAGAAGACTATTCCAAAGAAGAAAGTATTTCGTAATTGCTTCAATGTTAGATGTCGTCTCTGGCCTCCCAATCACTTGTCATCGAAATCATTTGAAGAGTTCTTATCGATCTGACTATCCATCATTAGTGTAATGGTCGTGTTATCATAACATTATCGCTGGTCAATTCATACAAATACATTCTAAAGTATTATGTAGAACTTATGATAAACTAGTGATAAAGGTTCGATTTCTCAATTAATACATAATGAAATGTGATGTAGTTGTGTAAGTAATGGCTTTTACTAAAGGTAATTTTCTGTTCCGATCGAGTTTGATGGAGCCTGCTACCTGCCTTCTAAATTACAGAGTATGTAATGCAACCTACACTTCTACTAAAAGCAAATGACTTAACAGTTCACAGATCCGTTTACCCATTGGTATTTCTGGCGTGTTTACGACTTCCTACACTTTTTCAAAACACTTTGGCTCTAATTAAACACTTTGCCTTCAAAGCTCAATTAATGTTTATGATGAGTAGAATAAACTGTGTTCATATAATTGATTGACATTAATTTGATGTATCGTCAAACTTTGGACAAACATATGTTAAGACTCAAATTTTATCCAACCAAGTCGGCTGGGGCTGTAGAATACACCAACTGCATCTCTGCTGAGAGGTAAGACTCCCCGCCCCAAACGAGTGTCCTGTATATGACTTTAAAACCATCTGATGGCAAGGCTCCAGGCTTGGATATTTAAGGAATATGGAGTTCCTTTTATTGCCATTGCTCCCAGTTGAGTGAGGCGATGGAGATCTGAAGCAAGCGAAATCTGAGAAGGATATTAAAAATAGAAAAATAATCGGTAAGGATTTTAGAAGAATAAAATCAGTACATATATTTTGGATATTAGAATAAGATACATTGTCAAGATGGAAAAACCACAAATATTGTTTCATTTTTGGCTGGTTAGAAAAATGAAAAATATGGAATTATTTTTTTTTAACGAGAATGATAAAAGAAAGAGAGAAAGCAAAAACATCTATTTTGATTCTACTGAAAGTGTCATGGAAGCCAATGTAGCCAAAACAATGACAAAATTAGAGAAGAGGTCAGAGAAGAGGGTCAGTCGCGACGTATGTGCAGATATGATTGTTAATGGATCATCTCAAAGCTTGTGAAATGGAAAATGTTTTTGATTTTTTTCCTTCAGAAGACTGAGTAATTTGTTTGACGTGACGTGCTGACTATGAGATAGGGTCGCCCAAAACAAGAGACAGCACAGCAGCCGATATGTGGAAGTGGGAGGAAACTCCCCACCCTTTGAGTAACGGTCAAAGAGAGTCACTGTTGAAGGGGGAGATAAGCAACCACGAATGGAATTAACTACAGAAATTTAATTAATAAGAAAACCGTTGAGCATATGCGCCCACTCGGAAATAAGAAGAATAGTTACATGAACCCAGATTTTCCTTAAAGCTAGAAAGTCGGAAAAAAGAGAAGTCAGAAAGAGCTAGAGAGAAGAGATATGCAGCAGTCTAATCGCCCCACGCCTTAAGCCTTGCACCAGACCTCTTGAGGTAGAGAAGCGAGAACACGAATTAGTAACGGACGACTGCCGCGTGAGAATTAATTGCTGAATCGAAAACTGCTTAGCAACTTAACTTTTTGAGAAGCAATGCCTACTACTAGATAGACTGACTGCTGACATAAACGGATAAAAGGTGTCTGAATCGTATAACTTCACTCAACAGGGAAGGGAATTGTATGATCACACTTGCTCATTTGAAAAAAATGACTTTATTATTTTTTTAAAACGGACTTTTTTGTTAATTAAACTTTAAAAAAATTATTATTGAACACTCCATGTTTGTCATGTCTCTGGCCTTCGACTTCAGTTTATTCTTTTCTTTGAATGAACAACCCTATCTGATTTATTTGGCAATCGGCATGTGGCGACAACGGTTATCTGCATCTAAAAACATAACGTGGGTAGATGGCCGGAGAAACATAGGTTCAATCCTTCATTGGAGCAATGACCCGAGATAGACGACTGGATAACAACAGGTCTACTCTGACTCGAAATGGTTGCTCTTGATAGACTCCTATCTCTGGGACAAACAGAACAAACTATGTTTGCAAACAAATGACTGACGTTAAATTATGACTGTTATTTAACAATACTTGAAACCATTTAAATGTGTACAAAAAAGATCTCAGGAAAAGTTAAGAATGCTATCAACAAAATATACATACATTTTAAATATATATTGAATTACTATGACCAACAAGTCTGGCAAGCCCTGCACATGACATACAGAACCGGTGGACAGCTGTTCCGACATTATTAGTTCCCATCAGTATTGTAGACAGTGATTTCCCCTACTGGAGATCGAACCAGAGGCTACAAAATGCAAAGCCGAAACACTACCAATGAGCAACTGGTCTACATCTGAAAGAAGTGATTCCAAAATTACTACACATGGTAAGTACGCGGCCAGTTTACCTGATGTATCTGGTAGTAACATCTGTTCTCTTACAGAGGACACGGTCACCTCCAGGGCTACATCTTCCCAAGAGGATTGGAGATACACAGCTATGAAATCATTACCTCATAGGCAAGGAAATAGGCATATATTTTTTTAAATTTTTAGATTGAAGAATTATATTATAGATTGAATTACCGTGACTAGTATTCGTAAATCATTTTATTCTTCAGTCTACAACAGTGAGGAGGAACATTCAGGACTTTTACGATCTTTCCCCGATTTTGTCTAAACTGATGTGTTCCATATTCTGCAACTTCAGGTCGATTGAGGATTAAGATGAATGAATGCTTGACGTCAGTTGTGCTCTATTTAGGAGAATCGAGTTGTACTCTCTGTAAGTGGTACATACCGTAAATTGTACCGCACAAGTCGACATTGTATAGCTAAAAAAATATCTACAAAACTATAGGGGTAGACTTGTACTGCAAAGCTCAAATCCAAATCTTTTTCACTGGTTAAACTTAAATTTTAAAAAATCCCTAAAAAATAAGGTTCGACTTTTACGGTCAATCAGACGAAAATAGGTTTCCAAGTCACAAGTGGTGACTAATCAAAACTAGTGCCGCTCAACTTATTTGTGAACACACTCTACAGCGTGCATTGAATTAACTAGTAGTCTTCTATTTTGTTGTAACACACAGACGCACACAGACATACACTCAGATTAAGAAAACGCAACTTGATAAATGATGAGAACAGAATGAAGCAGACACTTATGATTGCTTGTCACTCGTTTTAGACCAGCTTGTCTTAATTAGAAAATTTAATAATGATAATCTCCAAAGAAGAAGGATTTCTCTCAGGCGCTTTTGATGTTTAAAATAGAAGCAAAGCTGATTTTCAAAACGAGACAAGAGCAAATCATGTGATAATACGTGCGCAAAGTCAGTCTCGATAAATAGTTTATGCCACTTGGGTTATTTATTAAATAATTATCAACTTGAAGAAATCTTTTAAAAGAACTCATAGTAGTGAGTCTTTCTAAACCGGCCATCATTATTATCAGTCACCTACAAATGACAGGAATACACTCCCATATATATATATATATATATATATATATATAAGTGATGTACTGCAATGGACCACCTCATATGGCCGAGCAAAAGTAGGACAAGCAGCTCGAACATATATACAGCAGCTCTGTGAGGATACGGGATGTAGCCCTGAGGACCAGCCAGAAGCGATGAACGATAGGGAGGAGTGGCGGGAGAGGGTCAGGGATATCCGTGCTGGCGGCACGACATGATGAGGATGATGATTGGCTCACTTGGTGAGTTAACGGAGAACTAAATGTTGTAGTATTTTAAATAGTGCTCAAAATCAATGATTGAGCTAATCATCATCATCATCATGTCGTGCCGCCAGCACGGATATCCCTGATCCTCTCTCACCACTTCTCCCTATCGTTCATCGATAGAGCTTATATATATATATATATTCGTCAGACAGACTCTGTTTAACGAACGCAGAAAGCATGAAACCCTGGGTCACGATATATATATATATTCGTCAGACCGACTCTGTTTAACGAACGCAGAAATCATGAAACCCTGGGTCACGAGACTACCATGTAATAATATAATATTATATAATATATAAACACATATATTGTCACCCACAGACAGACCGTAGTAGCTTTCGTTTGTTTACATTTATACCTTACCGGATACCAGAGTGCTCAATTCGTTCGAAGATTTTTTCGAGTGGCAGCCGTAAATTCCCTCGCCAGAGTGCTCAATCCCAATTGGGGAGCGTATATATATATATATATATATATATATATATATATATATATATTATGATAAATAAATAAATATATATTAGTTTTTATATATATTTGATACCATGGTTGTTTATCTGTGACCACTGGTTTCAGGCCGTCTTTACACGGCAATCAGTGGCCGTAGATAAGCATCCATGCTATTAAATATATATAAAAACTTATATACATTATTTATTATTATATCATATAATAATATCACAGAAATTGAGCATTCTGTAAATTATGCTGCATTCGGTTTGCCACTCATTCTCTGTGTGAGAGAGTGACAACCAAGTAAATACCTTAAAAATTCCCTTAGCCTTAGCTTGTTGGCCGAGCCGTCTGAGACTTAGTCTAACGTAAAGTTGGGTGGGTTTCGATCCCAGCTTCGAGCGTCCTACGTGTCTAGCCACATTGAAGAGTTCTGATAGAAGGAAACAGTCTGTCTATGGATGACTATATATATATATATATATATATTCTTTTAGATGTATTTCATGAAACATTTCTGGTAATTTTCTAAAAAGCAACTTCCCTAAATCTATTCCTTTATTCTCTACGAGATATGGGAAAATCATAAAATACTAATTAATTAGTAAAATGATATTGGAAATTGGTTATCCCTATTTACAGCTATATTAAACTCAGGTACAATTCCCATTGTATATACAGTTTTATTGTCATCGAAATTAAAAAGTATCAATGCGCGAGAAATTTTTTATCAAATGTAGACCACGTGTTGCTTTACATTTTTTCCCTCTGAACGCCGAGATGTAACTCTATTACGTTAAGGTCATTTTCGTCAGGTTTCAAAAAGACATGAAATTGACCGGGGTGTGTATCTCTCTATCATGAAAGCAGCATTTTCATCTTATATAATATCTTAAAGGAATGTAGTGCCGTTATACAAAACTATGAATGTCTACTGAAATACACCCCCCACACACCCACACACACACACATATATATATATATAGTCACATATAGACAGTTTTTTCCTGCATCACAACACATTAGTGTGGCTATACTCTCGAGATATTTCAAGCCGCTCTAGAAACCCGGCTGACTTTACGTCAGTCGGATATCTTACCCCAGACCTATCGACATTCTCACCTTAAGCGAAGGAATACTTTTTCTTAGATATACATTATCATGCGAAGAGCTACGCATGCAAACAGCTCTGCATTTCAGTGCAAGTGCTAGCCAGCAAATTCCCCACTCGAGTGGTCAACCCACCACGGTGAGGAGCATATACAAGGATCCTTAAATAAGTTTCCTGACTTTTTTCTTACGGGCACTTTTATTGATAGTACACACATGAAACACTAGTCCCCTTCGAAGTTTTCTCCTCCAGCAGCAATGCACTTCTTGTACCGTTCCAACAACTTCTGCAAGGCCCCATAGAAGTCCTCTTGTGTGAGCGTGTCAATGACCTTCGTCACAGCATCTTTCATCTCCTCAATTATCTTATAACGACAGCCTCTGAGTTTAGAGAATAATCAAAAGTCAAAGGGAGCAAGGTCTGGACTATAGGGAGGTTGAGGAACTGTCTTGATACCCATCTTGGTCAAATGGTCTGAGACAAGGATGGAGTTGTAGACTGGTGCATTGTGCTGGTGGAAATGCCACTGACCCGATTTGAAGAGTGCTGGCCTCTTCTGACGGAACCTCTTCCTGAACTCCATTAAAACCTCAACATAGTATCCCTAACCCTAACTCTTTGGCCAATCAACTCTGGTGTATTCACTTCCTTACTCCTCCTACGTCCCTTATCATGCGTCACAGACTCCCTGCTTTTCAATTGAGACAACTGAGGAGATGAAAGAGGCTGTGACGAAGGTCATTGACACGTTCACACAAGAGGACTTCCATGGGGCCTTCCAGAAGTTGTTGGAACGGTAAAACAAGTGCATTGCAGCCGGAAGAGATTACTTCGAACGGGACTAGAGTTTCATGAGTGTACTATCAATAAAAGTGCCCATAAGAAAAAAGTCTGGAAACTTATTTAATGATCCTCGTAACACAAATAATTTAATTTATTATGAATCATTTGTTTGTGCACACTTTGGTATTTAAGATTAGTAGTTCTATTCAGTAAGTATTCTTGTATAATACAAACAATTTGTACTTATCTATATAGTTCCACATAACCAATAATAATAATTATCCTAAGTAAATTCTTTTAGCAGTAATATTTGACCCAAGGATGAGCTCTAACAGGTACTCCCAATTGAGGTCAGAGTGGAATTGGAAGTAATAGAAATGAAGGGATGCTCTGTATTCCCTAAACTCTAAAAGAAGACTTTCAACCTCAGATGTGGTTTACTGTCATAGCTAAGACACTCGTTGGAAAGGTCTTACACCTCGGTAGAGTTGCGATCGGCGTATTTCACAGCCTCAGCCAGCAGAGAGTTAAATATGTGCAGACGTATGAAAACGATAGAAAAAAAGTCTTCTTTTTGTTCTCCTCTTCATATCATTACATACTTCTTTGTCATTGTTCATATCATTCTCTCTTTATCACTGCCATCTTTTTTTATCTTATTTCTATGACTATTTTCTCAAACTTAAATAATTTTTCCTTCTGCCTATCAAATTTTATGTTGTTATTAAAATTATATTAGATTTCTTTTTCTTTCACCATTTATTTCTTTCTCCAAGATATCTATCAACATTTTTCTTCTTCAATGATCAAGATCATGTTTAATGTTTGTTTAGTGGATTGACTTATTAGTTTTAAAAGTTTGTCAAACTGTACAGGGTTATTTTATGCCAAGAGGTTTGGGAATAGAGTTCATATTTACATGTTTGTATAGGTCTTTCTTAAGAACTATTTCTCACGTGGTTCTATCAAGCAGTTTCGTGTCATATTCAAAACACTCATTTAGGGAAAGTCTTACCCTTCGTTGGGGAATATTTCCGGCCACACTGATTGGACGTTATTATTTTGTTATATTGGAAGTACATTTCACCTAAATTTTCTGGGTCCATTCGGCTGGGGCTACAGAAGACACCGACTGCATCTCTGCAGTAAGACTCCTCCAACGAGTATCCTGGATATGACGATGAACAATTTGATGGTCAGACTCCAGTAATGCTGGAGCTTTGGGGAATGCGGGGTACCCTTTTATTGTCATCGCTCCCAGGTCCACTCTGGTTCAGAGTGGTAGCTCCTGATAGTGTCCTATTTATGGGTCAAATAGAACTAAACTGCGTGCTTATGCTAAACTGAAAGGTTTGAAATAGAACTGTTTATTTGTATAAAAATGGATTTGGTATTAGATAACCTACAATGGTTGATATGGCATAAAACCGAACCAAACCAAAACAAACCAAACCGAATCAAATTTTCTGGAATGTTAAACGAGGAAAAACTGAAATTTAATTAAAAACAAATTGATTCAAATTAACAACATTAAATTCATCATTGTATTAAGTCATGAACTCTAATATATATATATATATATATATATATATAAATATATATATATATATATATATATATAAATATATATATATATATATAAATATATATATATATATAAATATATATATATACATATATATATATATATATATATATAAATATATATATGTGTGTGTGTGTGTGTGTGTGTGTGTATTAACCCAAATCCACCGACGCAAACAGGATGTGAAAGACGATCAATTTTTAAGTGGAAAAAAGCTGTTTTGAATTTGGTGTTCTTCTCCAAGATTGGTTGCCTAATCAATGCTAAAGAACACAGTTCTATTTGCCCATAGCTTGGGAAGAACAGATTGATTCATGACTTTCTCAAGGGTATTAACGTGAAGAGAAATGCAGTCTCCTCCAGGATTTTAACTGGGGTCACCGATTGTATTACCTCCTCTAATAAACGTTATGCTAACAGATATTGGCAGTATAGCACAAGTTAAAACCAAGACTGTTAGTTTCACGCTTTCGCAATCATCGGTTAATCATACATCATGAAGAACGACATCTAGTATAAAAGAGTGATGATCTAGGTAAGGTGATGACAGAATGTAACATTGGAACACACCTGTTCCTGTGTTATTTTCTTCAAATTAAAACCATTGAAATATAAAGACAAACGTATTTATGAATTAATAAACAAGACCTAATATTTTTAAAAAGTTTTCAGAAAAAAACTTTTCTCCCAGCGAAGGTTATGTAATGACAAAGATGAAACATTTAATCCCTTATAGATACAAGACAAGGCACGACTGGGTGGGAAAAGTCATCCATCAGAAATTGTGCAATAGAATAAAGTTTAACCATACTGACAAATAGTATATGCACAAACCGGAATCTTTCTAAGAAAATGAGAGGCATACAATTCTCTCTGACTTTGAGATTCATACCGATCTTCTAATTAGGAGCAGAAGGCCAGATTTACAGTTAATTAACAGGAGGAAAAAGAACTTTTCATCAAATGCATTTTGCTGTTCCATCCGTCCACAGTATGAAAACAAAGAGAACGAAAATTCTTCGATTTTGCCTGAAAACTGAAAAAATGTGGAAGATGGCAGATAAGGGATGGTATGGTTGAAACGGTCTACAAAAGATTGGAAAAGAGACTGGAAGAATTGGAGACTAGTGGAAAAATCGAGAACACACAGATCATTGCAAAGATCAGTTAGAATACTTTGAAGAGTCCTGGAGACGTGAGAAGATTTGCTGTCACTTAAACCTCAATTAGAGACCATCGGTTAAAACTGATAAGAAAACATCGTATTAAATGAAAACAATAATATATCTGATTATTGTATAAAAACTTAAAGAGTCAGTCCTGATTTGAAAATCGTACACAAAACTTAAAAGAATATATACGACACTTATCAGCTAATAAGATTTTAATATGTCGTCAAAAGTTTGTTTGTTGGGTGTATAATGTTAAACCGTCTGGATATAAGAGGATCATTTGATAAGTTTCCTGACTTTTTTCGTATGGGCACTTTTATTGAAAGTACACACATGAAACTGTAGTCCCGTTCGAAGTAATCTGCTCCGGTTGCAATCCACTTGTTCTACCGTTCCAACAACTTCTTCAAGGCCCCATCGAAGTCCTCTTGTGTGAACGTGTCAATGACCTTCGTCACAGCCTCTTCCATCTCTTCTATTGTCTCATAACGACAGCCTCTGAGCTTAGGGAATAACAAAAAGTCACAGGGAGCAACGTCTGGACTATAGGGAGGGTGACGAACTGTCTTGATGTCCATCTTGGTCAAATAGTCTATTACAAGGATGGAGTTGTGGACTGGTGCATTGTCCTGGTGGAAATGCCACCAACCCGATTTGAAGAGTGCTGGCCTCTTCCGACGAAATCTCTCCCTGAACTCCCTCAAAACCTCAACATAGAACCCTAACCCTAACCCTTTGGCCAATCAACTCTAGTGTATTACTCCTCCCACACCTTTCATCATCCCTCACAGACTCCCTGGCTTCCTTGAATCTCTTATGCTACTCAAAAACTGATGCTAGATTCATGCAAGATGGTTGAAAAGCAGTCTGAAGCATTCCATACGTTTTTGTGGCATTTTTTCCAAGTTTAAAACAATTTTATTGCATATCGTTCTTCCTTACGTCCAGATTGCATTTTTGAAATTCACCGGCTGTGACAATCAGGCTTTAGTAGGGTGTATTCCAATTGGTGCTGTAGTGGTTCATTTGAAACTGAAATCTTAATAATTGGTCAGTCATTTCATAAGATGTATAAAAATGACATAGTGAATTTTCAAGAGTCTATGACAATTTTAAATGCCAGTACAAAAAAATCTGGAAACTTACTGAAGGCACCACGTATTTTACCCTACATTTTTACTTGTTATATTTCAGGGTTGTTACCATTGTAATGGTTTCTAGCCAGTAGTCATTGTCCTGATGAATCCGCCATGTTTTTTTTTTGTTTCAATGCTCACAGCAGTTACATTTAATCGTCAACAGAAATAAACTTGGTTCCACCAGGAGATTTCATAACAATGAATAAGAGAAAATAGTATTTTCTAAGTTTTGTCCTAAGTTCTGTGCTGCATGGTCTAGAGCAGGCAGCAGGTGGCATTAGCATCCGCATGAATGCAGACAAAACGGAGTGCATTTTAATCAGATAGGAGACACCTCAGCATTAAATGCTGGTTCTCTGAAACCAGTGGACAAGTTCAACGACCTCAGAAGCAGCGTCTCATCTACCGAGAATGATATCAATATGCATCTAGCGAAAGCATGAACTGCAATCGATAGGTTATCAGTCGTATGGAAGTCAGACCTATCCGATAAAATAAAACCTATTTTTTTCCTAGCAGCAGTCGTGTCAATTCTACTATATGGATTCACCCCATAGACGCTGACTAAGCATATAGAAAAAAAAAGCTAGACGGTAATTGCACAAGAATGTTACGAGCTATTTGAAAAAAATCCAGGTTAAAAAATCTCACAAAACAGCAGTTGTACGGCCACTTACCTCCCATCTCTCAGACCATCAAAATAAGACGAACAAGACATGCGAGACACTTTTGGAGAAGTTAGGACAAACTAATAAGCAACTTTCTTCGAAGTACCCCTTCACACGAACAAACAAGTGTTAGTCGACAAACTAGAATTTATCCACAGCAGTTCTGTACGGACACAGGCTGTAGCCTAGAAGACCTTCCGGAAGGGATTGATGACAAAGAAAAATGGCGAGAGAGAGAGAGAGAGAGAGAGAGAGAGAGAGAGAGAGAGAGAGTCGGGAAAATCCGTGCTAGCAGCACGAATTGATAATGATGATATATATATATATATATATACATATTAGCATAATGCTTAGAGTGTTTGTCGATGGCTTGGGAGACCGGGGTTCCATCCCAGGTCGAGTCATATCAAAGACTTAAAAAACGGTACTTGAAGCAGAATTATAAGATAAGTATCAAGGGTAAAGTGGAGCAATCCAGGGAAAGCAGCAGCCCGCTCCCCTACACCTTGGTGTAGTAGCAATCGAAAAGGGAGCCTTCGGGTCACCCTCGACTACGGTCGCCGACTTTACTTACTTACTATATATATATATATATATACTATTACCTGTACTTGAGTGTAAAACTTGATCATAATGGTACAAAAGTAAGCAAAAACATCTGTTGCGAGAAAAGTGAAGACGCAGATGATCATAGGACAGTAACCGGGTGATTGAAAAAATTTTGTTCAGATTGCATTAGATAGTATTAGTCTAAAACCGAGGATTCCGAAGCCGTGTTCCAAGACAGAGCCGCAAATCTGACGAGTAGCACTTGGAGAGTATCAGGTGAGTTCTGCATCGCACAGTCCAGTACGGTTCGTTGGGGTCCCAACCTCGGTTAAAGTAAAGGCAAATACAAAAGTCAAAGTGGTGCAGCTATGCAGTAATACTTACATGGGTACAGCTTATATCGTTAACCTGTCAATAGTCGTCCTTGCTTTAAT
Organism: Sepioteuthis lessoniana; assembly: GCA_963585895.1. Taxonomy (NCBI): domain Eukaryota; kingdom Metazoa; phylum Mollusca; class Cephalopoda; order Myopsida; family Loliginidae; genus Sepioteuthis; species Sepioteuthis lessoniana. The sequence continues at coordinate 57,321 of CAUZXS010004420.1, forward strand.
TATTTGTACGTTAAAGTCACTTTCCGCTGATGACATTTTGAACTCTGTTTTATATTTTTACGTGGAGAATACACAGACTACATCTCTACAAAGGAGTAAGACACTCTGAATGAGTGTCCTGCATATGACGGTAAATTATCTGATGACGAGGCTCAAGCCTTGGATATTTGGGGAATGTAGAGTACCCCTTCATTACCATTGCTTCCAGGTCCACTCTGGCATGGAGCAGTCGAACCGGATAGGATCCTATCAATGGATCAAAAAGAGCAAACTATGTGCATACAAATGACTGATGTCAAATTGTGACTGTTATGTGGCAATTCTTATAAACATTTAACTGTGTGCAAACAAATGAGCTCAGGCTCGTTTAAGAATGCAATCTACAAAATGTGTTCACACACCTATATATATTTGATATATATGTATAAACACAATTTTCTATTAAATAACCTTCAATGGTTGATATGCCATAAAATCCAACCAAACCAAATCATATATATTTGATATATATGTATAAACACAATTTGGCATTAAATAACCTTCAATGGTTGATATGCCATAAAACCCAACCAAACCAAATCATATATATCTAATATATATGTATAAACAGGATTTTGCATTAAATAACCTACAATGGTTGATATGCCATAAAACCTAACCAAACCAAATCATATATATTCAATATATATGTATAAACAGGATTTTGCATTAAATAACCAACAGTGATTGATATGCCATAAAATCCAACCTAACAAATCAACTAATGTCTCTGGCTGTCTGTTCTAGGCTTTGCAGAAAAGGTTCGGCTTGAATAAGGAGCATTTACAAGAAGCTCTGGATCGTCCCGCGTAGACTACGTCTCTAATATTTTCTATGAGAGTAACCATGAGACAGATATTACTAGGCCCTCAAGTCTTTTATGCATAGATTCTGATATGATTTTAGAATGAAATGCAAAAACTTTTTAATAAGTTCTAACATTGTTCTATAAGATCGTAAGTTCAATAATCAATGTTAGAACATTTGCTAATATCTCATCTAATCGAAATCTAAAAGCTTCTGAGAACAGGATATAGCCGAAATTTAACAAACCCTTATACACACACATGCATACAGGCACGCACACATACTCACACACTCATACAGACATATATACACACACGCACATGCATATGTATATATACTTACATACATACATACATACACACTCATACACAGACATACACTCTCACGCATACATACACCTACGCAGACACACATAAAGCCCTACAGAAGGGAAATGAATATATAAATAATTGCTAGATATGTCAGGATCAAAGAAAATTTTGCTGTATCTTTAATAGGAAAGAGAATAATAGTATAAAAATACAGTTCTTATTTCCGCTTTGGCTTAAAGAATAGGAAAATAACCAAAGTATTTAACTATGCTGAGTCAGAAATCAAGACTTAGATCACAGACACGACAAGGCTAACAAATAGGAAAAAATCTCTTCGTCTAGGCTAGGTAGCAAGAAGCATACAACATTCTCCTGAGGACTCCTGTCCTTATCCAAAGATAAAATAGAGACCTTGTGTTTAAAAAAAGATGGAGCCATCACAGTTGCAATATCCCATTTACAGAAAGCGATGACAACATATGTACCGGCTATCGAGCATATGGAAATTGAATCTCTTCGATCAAATAAAACGGGAATTTTTCCGAGCTGAAGAATTTGCCGGAAGCAATAAACAATAGGGAGGGGTAACGAGAGAGGGTCAGGGATATCCGTGCTGATGATGCGACGTGATGATGATGATGAGATATGAATAATTATTTAAGTGAGAAAGATAATTAATTTTTTTCTAAATTTTGAAATTTCAGTGATGTACCATTATTCGTGTTGCAGCAACATAGCTTCCTGCAGACGTTGTCTATTGGATTAAGGTCATCAGACAAGATAGGCCACTTTATCACAGGTGAAAAGTGGCGATACGTAACAATTGTCTTTGTACAATGGCAACTTACATTTGGTTCTTAAAGAAGAAACGTTTTCTTTCCGCCTCAGTTTATTGTACTAACATCACCAGTTTTTACAATAAAGAAAAAAATTGTAATTTATTGGGCTAGATGTTGCTCGAACTCACCAGTGAAGATTTGCAAGTCTAGCTCACTAACCTTTACACCACCCAAGGTGCCTGAAAGAAGCAAGTGAGATCAATCAGTATTTTCATTGGATTTTTTAAAGAACTCTTTAGCGAAATAAAAGCAAAAAAGAATCAAATTCACAATTGGAGTTGTTGAACACAGAGAAATAAGCTCCACTGACAAAACTGAACTAATCCGATGATCTCAGTCGGCGGGATTTACAATAAGCTAACGGTATACCCGGTATAAAAGGGGTTGGTTTGATGTGACACTAAACTGCATTTAATTATAATGTTATTTAATTGCGGAAGGATTTTTTCTAATATTATCATTTTTCGTTTGTTATATCCTATCTTTCGTTTTAGTTAGGCTTAGAACTATTCGACTTAGTGCACGGGTTGGAGCACACATTGAGCGCAGGTGTTCACGCTCGCGCGGGGAGGATGTGACGATCACAGATGTCATAATAAAACCCCCGGATAGGAAATAGGACTGGGGATGTGAATTACGTCATGTCCGGAAGCGATGGGCTGAGGATTCTGGGTGATTTTTGAAAAAAAGCAGTGAGTTGAGATTTGAACGTAGACGAAGCAAGTTGATATTTTGGACCTGGGCGTGACCAGTCCAGTGGAGTTTACGAGATTGTGCCGCTCGTGGTGGGGTCAGATGGAACAGTCAGCATGGTAAAGATTGTGTGTGTGTCTCTCTCTCCTCGTGTCGAAAAACCTAAAAGTCAAGAAGGTAATAAAAGTTTCGTACCTGAACAAAGAAAGTCGTCAGTGTTTCGAGGGTTTCGCGGGATTCCTATGTATTTGAATATTTTACGAATCGTTATCATGGCTATGTTACAATAAGGCTTTTGTTCTGGAGATCAGGGGAGTATGAATTATCATTTCAATGCCATAATTTCTTGTTTCATTCTGACTTATAGATAAAATAGGTCTACTTAAAAAGAATTATTCGTATTTGATAGGATCGTGTGCAAATTTTTTTTTAAGTCTTGAAAAGGAACTACAGGAAAAAGTAAATATGAACGTTGAATGAACGTGATTTCCTAACCTCCAGGCATAAAATAAACTAAGATGGGTGGAGATGCCGTTAAAATGGATTATTCTGTATTCAAAGCAAAATAAGAAAAGGGACTGCTGCTGCTTGAAATAGAAAACAGGTGACAACAAAAAGGCTAACAATTTAAGAGTCTTGCATTTATACTATGTCTGCTTTCTTTTAATGGATTGAAACTGATTAAAATAATCTGATAGATATAAAATAAAATCAGATAGATAGATAGATATCAAATAAAGTCGGATAGATAGATAGATAGATAGATAGATAGATAGATAGATAGTATGTTGGATAGATAGATAGATAGATAGTATGTCGGATAGATAGATAAATAGATAGATAGTATGTCGGATAGATAGATAGATAGATAGTATGTCAGATAGATAGATAGATAGATAGATAGATAGATATCAAATAAAGTCGAATAGATAGATAGATAGATAGATAGATAGTATGTCGGATAGATAGATAGATAAATAGATAGATAGATAGATATTAAATAAAGTCGAATAGATAGATAGATAGATAGATAGTATGTCGGATAGATAGATAGTATGTCGGATAGATAGATAGATAGATAGATATTATGTGAACATCACTTTCATTATTTCAAGGTTAAAGCCGACAATTGGCACTTTCTTAATTGCCTGCTCATTTATTTTAGAGAAGTACTTTAAAATACAACTTAGTTGTTATTTAATAAAACCGACTGTTTAAGAATTACATACGGGTCAGGGCCAAATTTATTTCTCTGGAAAATGAATAAGAAACTCTTATCTTATCTGGCTTGCTTTCAATTTGTTTATCTTCTTTTTGTCTATTCTTCATTCTTTTCTTCTTTTTTTCTTCTTTTTTTCACTTTTTTTTCTTATATTCATTTTTTAATTAATACTGTTTGCAATTTTACGCCCCACCTTCTATTTTTTCTTATAAAAAATTTTTGTTTCATTCCATTTCGTTTAACTCTCCATTAAATACTTCATTAATATCACTTAAAAAAGAAAGAAGGAAAATATTTTCACCTGCTTCTAAAAAGCTTTCAAAGGATAATTTCACTTCTATTCCTTGTTTTTCTTTCTTTCTTTCTTTCTTTCTTTCTCAATAATTTTGATTTTCTTTCTTTCTTTCTTTCTTTCTTTCTTTCTTAATAATTTTGATTTTCTTTCTTTCTTTCATTCTTTTTTCTTTCTTTCTTTCTTTCTTTCTTTCTTAATAATTTTGATTTTCTTTCTTTCTTTCTTTCTTTCTTTCTTTCTTAATGATTTTGATTTTCTTTCTTTCTTTCTTTCTTTCTTTCTTTCTTAATGATTTTGATTTTCTTTCTTTCTTTCTTTCTTTCTTTCTTTCTTTCTTTCTATCTTATTAATTTTGATTTCCTTTCTTTCATTCTTTCTTTCATTCTCAATAATTTTGATTTTCGTTCTTTCTTTCTTTCTTTCTTTCTTTCTTTCTTTCTCAATAATTTTGATTTTCTTTCCTTCATTCTTTCTTTCATTCTCAATAATTTTGATTTCTTTCTTTCTTTCTTTCTTTCTTTCTTTCTTTCTTTCTTTCTCAATAATTTTGATTTTCTTTCTTTCTTTCTTAATAATTTTGATTTTCTTTCTTTCTTTCTTAATAATTTTTATTTTCATTCATTCATTCTTTCTTTCTTTCTTTCTTTCTTTCTTTCTTTTTTCTTTCTTTCTTAATAATTTTAATTTCCTTTCTTTCATTCTTTCTTTCATTCTCAATAGTTTTGATTTTCTTTCTTTCTTTCTTTCTTTCTTTCTTTCTCAATAATTTTGATTTTCTTTCTTTCATTCTTTCTTTCTTTTTCAATAATTTTGAATTTTTCTTTCTTTCTTAATAATTTTGATTTTCTTTCTTTCTTTCTTTCTTTCTTTCTTTCTTAATAATTTTGATTTTCTTTCTTTCTTTCTTTCTTACTTAATAATTTTGATTTCCTTTCTTTCATTCTTTCTTTCATTCTCAATAATTTTGATTTTCTTTCTTTCTTTCTTTCTTTCTTTCTTTCTTTCTTTCTTTCTTTCTTTCTTTCTTAATAATTTTGATTTTCTTTCTTTCTTTCTTTCTTAATAATTTTGATTTTCTTTCTTTCTTTCTTTCTTTCTTTCTTTCTTTCTTTCTTTCTTTCTTTCTTTCTTTCGTTAACTTTTGGATTTTCTTTATAATTTTGAATTTTTCTTTCATTTTAATTTTTAATGTTCCTATTTCTATTCTTCTTTTTCCTTCCTGTCCTTCTTTTTTCTTTGTTTCTTTTGTTAAACTTTAACTTTTCTTTATAATTTTGAGCCTTTCTTTCTTTTTAATTTTCCATCTTTCTATTTTTAACCTTTCCTTCCTTCCTTCCTTCCTTCCTTCCTTCCTTTCTTTCTTTCTTATAACGATTTTCACCACTTAATATTGTTGTATTATGACATGTATGAGATTACAAAAACTGAAATTTACATGGGTGTGAATTCAAATTTTTTATCTGTAGTGTTGCCATCAGGCCCAAGCAAAATTTTCGAAGGCACTTGTGCTAGATTGGGGTACTTTCTTCATCACCTTGAGCCAGACATTAGGAAAATAATCAGATTGGGACGTCTTCATGTAAAGATCCTAAAAAGAAAATACTCCGCGGTTTTCAAACGAACATGCCTGAATAAATACTTGCTGCTTAAGAACACAATATATATATATATATATATATATATATATATATATATATATATATATATATATATATATATATATATTGCTAAAAATGAGTTCTGATTGGTTGTTTGGTGAATTGTTTGGGTTTTATGGCATATCAGCCTTTGTATGTTATTTAATGCCAAATCCATTTTTATAAAAATAATCAGTTCAGTTTAAAACAATTCAGTTTAGCATTAGTACACAGTTTAATTGTCAGAATAATTTCTATTTCAAGCTATTTAGTTTACACGAAAAGTTCTAATTCACACCATTCAGTTTAATATAAGTATAGTTTTTGTCCATACACAGTTAAATGTCAAAACAGTTCTCTTTCGAATAATTCAATTTAGCATAGTCCAGGTTTAATGTCAAAAACAGTTCTATTTCAAGTAATTTAGTTTACTATAAGTACGCAGGTGAGTTCTATTTAACCTATCGATAGGGCCCTATTAGTTGCTGCCACTCTGTGTTAGAGTGGACATGGGAGCGATGGCGACTGGGCAATACACAGAGTTAAATGTAAAAACAGTTTTATTTCTGATAATTCAGTTTAGCCTGAGTAAACAATTTAAATGTCGAAACAGTTCTATTCTAAACAATTCTGTTTAGCATAAATACGCAGTTTCAATTCAAAAACAGTTAACTCCCGAAACCACAGTTGAATTCTATTTGATCCATAGATAAAACCCTATCATGTGCTACCATTCCGAGCCAGAGTGGACCTGGGAGCAATGGTAATGAAGGGGTACTCCGCATTCCCCAAAGCTCCAGCAAAACTGGAACCTAACCATCAGATCTATTAATGTCATATCCAGGACGCTTATTAGAGCGGGTCTTAACCCTCTACCGAGATGCAGTCGGCTGATTTTACAGCCTCAGCCTACCCAGTTAATATATATATATATATTCATGTCGCACTATCAGCACGGATATTTCTGACCTATCTCCCCACCCCTCTCTATCGTCTTTGACAGGCCTTCCGGGCTACATCCAGTATCTGCACAGAGCTGCAGTATGTATGTTCGAGCTGGACGTCCTGCCTTAGCTCGTCCTTGTGAAGGGGTCCACCGGAGTACATCACTGACGAGCTCGTCCCTACTTATCCAGCAGTGTCCCACATGTCTGGTTCGTCTAATTTTGATAGTTTTCGTGACGGGTGGTAGGTGGCCGTACAGTTGCTGTTTTGTGGAGTGCTCTCTCCAGGACTTGTTCAATATTGCTCGCAGCATTCTTGTGTAATTGCCGTCAAGTTTTTTCTCCATGTGTGTATGTGTGTCTGTGTCTGTGTGTCTGTGTCTGTGTGTCTGTGTGTTTGTGTGTGTGTCTCTGTATGTGTCGCGTGCAGATGAGTGAATAGAAAACTACAAGTGAAAAAGAAGGTCTAACATTTCGTAAACTGAAATAGAAAATAACACGGCGGAAAGCAACGGACTTATGAAGATAATTTTGACAACGAAGAAACAATCATCAGAAAAAGGAGGAGGAGCAGGAGGAGGATAAAGGTAGAAGGAAGAGGATAAGTGCGAGAAGGAGGAGGATAAGAGAAGAAGATGACGTTATTATCTTCATAAAGAGCAAGAACTATAACTGAAAAGTATTTCCTGAAATAAAAAAGAAATCAGTCATGAACAACAACATTGAGAACATTGTAATTAGAATCAAGATATAAATAAAATACTTGCCTACATTTTCTTAATAATGCATCATTTTTTTTTTGTTTTTTGTTTTGTTTTTTTGTTTTTTGTTTTTTTTTAAGAACTTGTCTGAAATCGGTTGTACCGAAGAATCGATCCTTTTCTGTAAAGTAAGTAAAGTAAAGTTGGCGACCATAGTCGAGGGTAACCCGAAGGCTCCCTTTTCGATAGCTAGTACACCAAGATGTAGGGGAGGGCGCTACTCCTTCCCTGGATGGCTCTACTTTACCCTTGATCCGCACCTTATAATGCTGAGTGTTAAGCAAGGAGGCATCAAGTACCATTTTTTGAGTCTTTGGTATGACTCGACCTGGGATTGAACCCAGGTCTCCCGGGCCATTGGCGAACACTTTAACCGTCCTTTTCTGTACGAAGATTAATTATTCAGCGTTCTAGTTTTTTTGTTTTTTTTCTTACAATTAAATTCATGATTTGATAGAAATACTGGTGACAGTGACGATGATGATGATGATGATGATGATGATGATGATGATGAGGAGGAGGAGGAAGGAAAATAAGAGCCACGGATAAAGATGAGTGCAACAGAGAGAGAGGGGGGGGAAGATGATAGCAATGGAAAAGTTGATAAGAAACTGATGTGTTAGTTTGAAGAAATAAATTTAAAAGATGGTAGAATTGAGATAAACAGAAAAGTGTAAAAATGTTTATAGAAGAAGAAGAAGAAACACAAGGATTTAGACGGATTCAATTTAAAAGTAGACAAAAAAAAACAGATTGAAGATTTAAAAGAATCTTAGACAACTTAGAAAAAATTATTATTACTATTATTATTATTATTATTATTATTATTATTCACTCATTAGAGCTTTTCACATCAGCGATAGCTGATGGTTGACAGCAAGTCTTCTCAAGTCTCCAGGACTCTTCTTAGTATTCTGGCAGTTCTCAACAATGCTGTCGTTTGGATGGTCTCCACTCGTCCGCCAACCTCCAAATCCACTAGTCCCTTTAGTAATCCCTTTGTTACTGTTCCAAACGCACCAATTACAATTGGTATAATTGTCACCGGCCTGTTCCACATTTTTTTCTGTTCTCTAGCAAGGTCGAGGTACTTATCCTTCTTTTCACATTCTTTCAGTTTTATTCTGTGGTCTGCCGGGACAGCAAAGTCGCCTATTTTTCAAGTTCTCTTTTTTTGTTGATTATTATTAAGTCTGGTCTCCTAGCTGGGATTAGGTGATCCGTTTTTATATTAAAGTCCCATAGGAGTTTATGCGAGTCATTATCTAGGACAGGTGCTGGGTTGTGCATATACCATTTGTTAGTATGGTCGAATTAAAATTTTTTACACATTTCCCAGTGAATCACCTTACCAAGTCGTATCTTGCCTTATACTCCCGTTGTGCTAATTTGCTGCATTCGCTTATTATATGATTGATGGTTTCATCTCTGTCACCACATAGCCTGCATTTGCTATTTTGTTGAGTCTTATCTATTCTCGCTTTATTATGATTCGTTCTTATGGCGCTGTCTTGTGCTGCTATTAGAAGAGATTCTGTTTCTCTCTTAAAGTTTCCTTTTCTTAGCCATGTCCAAGTTTTGTCGTGTGATATATTATTATTATTATTATTATTAGTAGTAGTAGTAGTAGTAGTAGTAACAGTAGTAGTAGTTGTTGTAGTTGTAGTTGAAGTAATAGATAAAGAAGAGGAAGAAGCAATAATATACACCATAAAACCTGTGATACAAAATAAAAGAAAACTGATTTAATTTTCAAAAAGATTTCTTCTTTGTTTAATGGCATATCAACTCTTTTTAGGTTATTTAATGCCAAATCTATTCTCATAGAAGAACAGTAGTGGTACTATTTAACCCATTGCTGGGAGGATAAGGGGGTTCATACCTTTCCCAAGGGTATTTGCCCGAAAGTGAACGTAATAGCGCGACTGGAGTACGAACTCGCGTACTACGATTCCGCAGTCCATCGCTTTAACCATTGCACCACGAGGACACCCCCAATTTTTCAAAAAGAGTGTTAAGATGAAAAGCAAAAAGTATAAGTACAGTGGGGCATAAAGGTAAATGTTAGGAAAAAAAAGGATGCCAATATGAGATTTGGAATATAAACAGAAGCTCCGGGGTGGGGGGAATCGGAGAAAAGAACAAATAAAGAAATAAATGACGCTGAAGAAGGGCTCATAAAAGGTCGATTCAGCATATAATTACAATATTAATAGCAAATGAATGTTAGAAAAAGAGGAGTAATTACTGCAATTTCGATATTTCAAACGGACAAAACGTCAACTCTTTCAAAGAGATTATTCTTTTTCCAATAAATGAGGAGATGAAGAAATAAACTGAAAGGGAGTAATAAAAAGATGTACGATAAGTTTTTTTTGTTGCTTTTATCTTTTTTTTTTTTTTTTACTCGTAATTTTTCTTTTACTCAGTTGGTCTGTAAGACTCATCTGATGTCATTTGTTTTGATTCGATTCTTTAACGGTGAATTTTTTGCTGATCTGCGTTTTAAATGCTTATATCTGTTATCATATTTACCAACCCCTCAGCTCGGGTAGGATATGACACAAAGTGGATTTTTAAGCGGAGTTTAACAAGTTTGAATTCAGAGTTTTCCTTCTCCTAGACTAGTTGC